>CATIWM010003495.1:0-15839 GCA_949671775.1 Mallotus repandus | reverse complement strand
TTAAGCAGCTTCTTACCATTTAGCGGTATAATAATAATAATAATAATAAAAGAATGCATTTGTAATTCTCTTTGAGTGGAATAAGTTAAAAGGTTGCTAGCATTCAAAATGGCAGTTAGAGAAAGCAGATTTTATTTACATTTATTGTAATATATAAACCGTCAATTTTGTAATATATTTGTTATGTTTGGATGTCAGAGATTTGAATATGAATTTGAATTTCAATTAAATTTTTTGTTTGGGAACTACATAAATTTATATTTATGAGAATTTGAAACAAATGCACAATAAATTTAATAGCTTATTTAATAAGGATTTGAAATAACATGTAACATGTTTTTTGAAATCCTTGTGTTTGAAATTTAATATTTAAAATCTAAGATTTCAAATCAAATGATTGCATCCAAACACACTCTAAATTTTATTAATAAAAATAAGATATGTCTCTATATATTATAAATTTGGTCATTAAATTAAATATACCATTAAGTATAGGTGAAATTTTCTTTTAAAAAGTAGTTCTTCGCTACTTCAAATAGTGTACAAATTAAATTAAAAACTACCAATGTTGAGACCTATGGTAAATATCTTATTAATTCCAAATAAATAAATAAATTTTTTATATCATGTAAGAAAAAATATTATAACAAAATTTTAAATTTATGGATTTTATGTTAGAAGATTTTTCAAATTTAAGTACGTGTGTATAATAATAATAATAATAATAATAATTTCAATTTTAAATTAAATTTTATTCTATAATTTATTATTTCAAATTATAATTTAATTTAGAAAAATTAATAATTAAATAATATAAATTTTCTTAATAATTATACTATTATTAACAGTACAAGAAAAATACAATTTAAAAATGAAACAATCCGTTTCTAATCTCATCAAAATAAATTTAGAAACAAAAAATGCAGTTGCTAAAACCCTCATTGCAATTCACAATAGAAACGCAATTTCATATTTTATTTCAAATTAGAAATGAAACTGTAACAGCAGGTATCTGTTTCTAATTTATAAATGGAAGAAAATTGTTTCTAATTTAAAAACGAATTGTTGTATTTCGTTTCTAACTTGAAAGGTTCAAAGCCCAACATTTATAAACTGATTTATGTAGTTCATTACTAATTTAGAAACGATTTTTTATATTCGGTTTCTAAATTTGAAACAACTTTCTAATTTCGTTTTTAATTTGCAAGGTTCAAAGACCTACATTTAGAAATAGATTTTGTGTTCCGTTTCTAAATATAGAAACGGATTTGTATTTCATTTCAAATTTAGAAACTTATTTTATATTCCCTTTCTAACTTAAAAACGGATTTTGTTTTCCGTTTTTAATTTCCAACTTGTTTTTTCTTTTAAATTTTATAATTTTCTACAACATAAATGATTAAATGATATATTGATTAATAGCTTTAACGATTACAACTGATTATTAACGAAAAATATGTTTGCATAAAATTATAATAATTTTACATAATTTTTGTACATACACCAAATTTAATATTTAAGTAGTGTATTCGTCATAAAATACAAGAATAAAAAAAACTAAGTCTAATGGCTAGAGTGAACACCTACAATGGGATCTTAACAATGAGAACTAGAGAATTCCGCTCGCATATTTCTCATTTCTTATTGCATCAATCTTATCTACTCCTGCATCTACTCTTGCATCTGTGTCTATGGTTGCTGCAATTGTATTTGTTGTGTAGCAACTATTTCCCGTAGTTGACGAATCACTTCCTCTAATACTTCTTGTTGTGACCGAGATGATACAGAGGCTGAACAAAAACTATAATGAGAGTAAAAACTAGATACTTGAGAGTCAAGTCCATAAGAATGAACAACAAAAACATTCAAAACAAACCAACTAATATAAATAACAAAAGTAAAAAAGTCAAAGAGAAGTGTATTTACATGAATTTTTTTGGACTTTGCATCTGTTAATTCTGATGTACCCTTTTTTGTATGTGTCTTCATAAAAAGCTCAAATGGATCACGATCTTGTCCTAATGTCATTGCCTAAATAAAAAAATAAACAAAAAAAACCATAGCAAACAACTGTTAATAATAAAATGACATAAGAAATTCCAAAATTTTCCTATGCTAAAAAAACTCTGGTGCCATAAAATCTGAATTTTATATGATCGTATCATGTTTTTATAGTTTCATTTCAGGTATGTCCTATTTGGGTCTAGTTTATTTGCTCTTATTTTCCTATACATACTTATTTGCCAGTAATCTCCTACATACATGCATACAATCAAAAGTTTTATTTTAGCAAAAAAATGTTACTTTTTTTGTACTTTTTATGTTTCTAGTTCTAAAAGTAGTCGAACCATTTCATGCTTTTTTCATTATTAAGTTCTACAAGTTATGTCTGATTTAAATTTTAAATAATAATTTGAAGATATTGTTATATTTTACAAGTTTAAGAAATAGCTTGTTAATTTTGCTAGTCACCATTCTTTTCATATATTGAGTATGGGATAAGGAACCACCGGTATATCGGGCTGCACCTGAGCCAAGGTAACCTATTTTGCTACATCAATTCTTCGAATACTGCTCACATCACTTTTTATTTGATGGATCACTCTATGTTGTAGACCACTTATGCCAAATGTCTTTCATAAGGTGCATAGACTTTTCTATATTATGCTTGATTTTGTGCATCAAGCTTCAGTAGCACTCTTTGGCCTTCAATTCCCATGCTACATACACAGAGTTTGTAATCTCCTCATCCCATGTAAAGCATTTCTATGAAATATATGTATTTATAAGTATTTTATATGCATAGTAGCAACAAATAAAAAAAAATACACAACATTAGTTATTGTATAAATTAATTATGGTAGACATACACACATATACATGTAGATTAAGCTAATAAAGGATTAATATATATACATTATTCACACATCCTAATATAACCAAATTCAGATTGAAGGTTAGACCTTCATCTCATATAACCAAGAAACAACATATAGCACTATGAACCATGAAGAAATTAGCGGGTAAATTCTCTGGATGGTATCAAAACTTTGCACTCAATTACAAAATGGTACCATTACTTCAATTTATATATTTTTTACACTAAAACATCAATTTTAGTTGTACTGAGAAGTCCCAAAAACACAATGAGGCCAAATTTGATGACGTGGTAACCAAAAATGCCCCATCAGCAGCCATATCGTATACCACATCGGCAAACTATTGCAACTTGTTAGATGTTTTGCTTTTAGTTGAGAGAATTCTAAAATAATCCAATTTTAAACAAGCAGCATCATTAACTTAAGCTTTTTTTTTCACTTTTTGTTTTTTAATTACTGACATGTCATACAATGTAGCTGCTGACAGGGCATCTCTAGTTGCCACATCATCAAATTTGGACTGATTATGTTTTAAGGTCTTCCCGGTGCAGTTAAAATTGATGTTTTAGTACCAAAAAGATATAAATTGAAGTAATGGTACCATTTTGTAATTGAGTGCAAAGTTTTGGTACCGTTCATAGAATTTACTTAGAAATTAGCCATCTTTCTAACCCTTGGAAAATCACAACACCAATGATGTGAAACCAGACCTTATCCTCTCTAAATAACTTAAAATAGTATATTCAATTAATTAATATATATCAAATAATTACCTTAAGAATTTAAATCAACTGACGAAGCTACATATTAATCTACTAGGAACAACTTCTACTTCTTCTAATAACTTATGAAGCTTTTTTTTTCTTATAAATCCAGTAGAAAGGCTATATATCAACCATTGCCGTCCCTTTTTTTTCTAATTCTTCTTATTACCCATTTTCCCACTTTAATGTTGTGAATAAGAAGAAGTGATAGAGAGAAAAGTTAAAGTGTGAGGAAAGATTAAAATAAGTGATTAAAGATTGTGATTATTATATTCTAGAATTGAACAGGGAGATAATATCATACAAAAGAATAGAAGAGAAAAGTTGGCAATGAAATTAGAGAACGATGTTGTATTCCCTTTCTTAGTTTCTCCGACGAAGCCAACTATGAAAGTTGCAAGCATCAAAGAGAGTGTTATGTAGCGGAAGCAATCAGAGTGCACAAACAAATAACTAAACAAAAAAAATAATGGTAAAATAAAGAAATAGAGAAATAATACACAAAATTTACATGGAAAACCCTAAGATGGGAAAAAACCATGGGCAAAGGAGGAGGGGATTTTACTATGTTATAAAAGAGCATACAAATGAGTGTTATGACAGCTAACAATAATGAGATCTTTATTGCCAAACTCTAAAAACTGTATTTTATATAAATAGGGTATAAGTTGAGTCAAAATAAGGACAAAAATAGTTTCCTAAATTGAGGTTAACAATATTGTTTGTCACACGGTCGTGTCATGCCCATGCTTCAAGTCGTGCTCTTTACTGGACTAAATGGCAGATTCTGGCACAGCCTATGACACGATTGTGTCTCAGGCTGTATCACTCTCTAGAGAATGGCAGATTTCAACATAAACACCAATACTCCCATGCTTAAGTTGTCCTTCTTCTTAGATAAAACATACACCTCAATATGACCTAAGCACGACCATACCATAATTCAAAACCTCAAAACCATTAAATCTTCATAAAATTTATGTTAAAAACTTAACAATCTCCACCTTGATGTGAAGTCCCAAGGTACTAAAAAATCAGCCCTAAAAAACATAAACCACTTCATAACGCACACAACAATACAACAACTTAAAATTCTACCTCTTCCATAAAGCCCCTAAAGGCACCAATCAACTAGAAACACTAATCAAGTCTAAGCAATGAATAAACTTGGACAAAGGAAGTTACTTGGTCATTATATCAGTGGGATTATCAAGAGTACTGACCTTTTCCATAATAATATCACCCTAAGCTATAATTTCTCGAACAAAGTGATAGCGAACATCAATGTGCTTAGTCCTCTCATGGAACATCTGATCTTTAGTGAGGTAAATAGCACTATGAATATCACAATATAATGTCATGAGGTTCAAATCATCACAAAGCTTCCAAAATAGCCTCCTTCATTGCTTCAGTAGTGGCCATGTACTTAGCTTCTCTAGTAGACAACACAACTGAAGCTTGCAATGTTGCCTTCAAACTAATTGCACAACCAGCAATTAAAAACAAAAACTCAATCAATGATCTCATTTTATTAAGATCACTAGCAAAATCAGAGTCCATAAAACCAACAATTCTATCTTTACTTTTCCCAAAATGCAAACAAACCCCTGAAGAACCACACAAGTAATGAAGGATCCATTAAACTGCTTTCTAATGCTCTTTCCCTGGATTAGCCATGTATCTATTAATTAAACTCATGGCATGTGATAAATTCGAACGTGCGCAAACCATAGCATACAAAAAGGAACCCACTGCACTAGAGTAAGGAACTTGAGACATATACTCAATCTCCTCATTTGACTGTGGACACAACAAAGCTAAAAGTTCAAAATGTAAAGCCAATGGAGTACTTACAAGTTTACAATTGTGCATATTAAATCTACATAACACTTTCTCAATGTACCCCTTCTTACTAAGATACAACGAGATGGCCTCCCTATCTCTTATAATCTCCATGACAAGGATCTTCTTTGCATTACCCAAATCCTTCATCTAAAATTTAGCACTAAGTTAAGATTTAACCTTTCTAATCTCTTCTCTATCTCTAGCTGCAATCAATATATCATCAACATAAAGAAGAAGATACATAAAAGACCCATCGTGGTTCTTCTTAAAATAAACACAATTATAAAAATTGTTATGTTTAAACCCATAAGAAATTATAAAAGCATTAAACCTCTATTTCCTTAGAGACAATTTCAATCCATAGAGAGATTTCTTCAATAAACACACATGGTCTCCCTTATCTGAAGTAACAAAACCCTTTAGTTGTTATATGTAGATGTTTTCCTTAAGCTCTCCATATAAGAATGTTGTTTTCATATCCATTTATTCCAACTCAAGATCATGTCTTGAAATAATTCCAAGTAAAGCTCGAATAGAGCTATGTTTTATAACAAAAGAGAACACAGTTAAAAAATCCACACCTGGAATTTGACTATAGCCCTTAGCAACAAGTCTAACCTTATACCTTGCATTGTTAACTCCCAAAGTGCCTTCTTTTTTCTCGAATACCCACTTACACTAAATAAATTTCTTGCCTTTAGGTAACTTCAAAAACTCCTATGTGTCATTCTTATAAAGAGATTCCATCTCCTCATGCATGACAATCACTCGCTTTTTGAATCCACACAACTGACTTCCTCTTTATAGGTAAGTGGTTCCTCGCCAGCTTCAACATCTTCGACCACATTCAATGTATAAGCCACCATATCCACTTCATCATATCTTTATTATAGTTTAATGGTTCTCATAGATTTTTCTCTCATAATAAAGTACTGAGGTGTGGTAGCTTCATAATCATTGGCACCTCTGAACTTTCATCTTATGTAGCTTTTGGAATGGATTTTGTCCTAATCTAAAACTTCACTTTCATGTCTGTATTCTGCTACTGCATGGACTCATTACAAATGTCTCTAGGAGACGAGTTATGTAGCATAAAGGTTTCATCAAAGATTACATTATAACTAACAATAACCTTTCTTAACTAGGGACACCAAAGCTTATAACCCTTAACACCTTACATATACCCAAGAAAGACAATTATTTAGACCTAGGTTATAATTTACCATAATCAACATAAGTATACGTAGGACAACCAAATATTTTTAAGTTGGAATAACTAGCAGAAATACCAGACCATACTTCTTTCGGGGGCTTTTTTATCAATTGCCATTAAGGGAGAACAAAAAAATAGGCTATAACAACAACTTCAGCCCAAAATGACTTTGGTAATATAGAATTTGAAAGCAAGCATCAAACTTTCTCCATTAATGTCTTATTCATATGTTAAGCTACACCATTCTGCTATGGAGTACCCAGAACTGTCAAATATCTAACAATCCTTTTGGACTTACAAAATGAATTAAATTTATCCGAACAAAACTCCAAACCATTATCCGTGTGGGGATGTTTCACCTGCTTCCCAATCTATTTCTTAATCATGGTCTTCCACTAATTAAAAATAGAAAAAACTTCACTCTTGTGCTTCAAAAAGAATACCTAAACTTTTCTCGAGAAATCATCAAAGACCATTAACATATAACTTGCACCACCCTTAGCAGGAACTTTGGATGGCCCCCAAAGGTCTAAATTAACATAGTTAAGTGTCCTTTTAGTGTTATGAATGCCCTTATTGAAACTCATCCTTTTCTATTTCCTAAACAGATAGTGCTCATAAAACTTTAATTTCCCAATTCGACCATCTATCAGTCCTCTTTTGCTCAACTATGCCAAGCCATTCTCACTCATATGGCCTAGGCATAAATGCTAACGAGTAGTACTATCCAATTTAAAGGAAGTGATGGCTATGTCACCTATAATGGTCGAACTCTCTAAGACATACAACTTAGCATGCCTCAATCACCCTTTCATCACAACAAAAGAGCCTTTAATGATCTTCAACACTTCACCTCCACCTCAATAACTATAACCTTATTGTCAAAGGTAAAAACAAAAATAATATTTTAGCCCAAGTAAAAAATATGTTGAACACCTTCAAGTGTTCTAATGGTCCTATCATGCATCTTAATTCTGAAAAATTCAACATTGACAATCTTATAAAGAGTATTATTCCCCATCAAAATAGTCCTTATATCTCTTAATTCATAAGTTGTAAACTATTCCTAATTGCAAGTCATATGGAATGTGCAGGCAGTGTCCAAAATCTAATCATTTGTTGAATTGACCCTACTGTCAATGATAACAAGAATATCCCATTAATTATCAAAATCTTCTACATCTTTAGCAACATTGGCCTCACCACCTGTATGATCACCTCTCTCAATTCTATTCTTCAATTTTGAATAGTCCACCTTGACATGACCCTTTTTCTTGCAGTAGTAACACTTCACAGTCTTGTTCCTAGACTTCGACCTACCCTTTCTATCATCACCAGTGCCTCTCTCTAATATCCTACCACGGACTACAAGATTCTCTGCCTAAGTCTTAGGATTGACCACTACTATTTAATTTTCTCCTCAGAATATAAAGCGTCTTATACCTTTTCAAGAGAAATCTTAACGCGACTATATAATAAAGTATCAATAAAAGTCACATAAGACGAAGGTAGGGAACAAAGAAGAATTAATGCCAAATCCTCATTCTCCACCTTCAGCTTTATGTTCTCCATGTTTTCTAGGTCAAAACTATCTCCTTAAAAATAGTCAAATGATCGTCAAGGGATGTATCTTGTATCATACGATGAGAATACAAACGCTGCTTCAAATGCATTTTACTGGTGAGGGTTTTCATCATGCACAACTGCTCAAGCTTTATCCACAACAAAATGGTGGTCTTCTCTTTCAATACATCTTACAAAATATTATTAGACAAATGTAAATGTATTTGAGCCAAGGCTTTATGATCTCTATGTTGTTTTTCTTCACTCGTCCACGAGGTGGGCAGATGATCAACCCCTAAAATAGCATCATTCAAATCCATATGCGCGAGTACGGTGTGCATCTTTACCTTCCATAAAGAAAATCTTATGTTGTGATCCAATAGTGGAAAGCAAGAGTGGAATGTCATACTTCATTGAAGCAATTATTCAAATGAAAAATGCCAAGATTAAAAAAGGCCCAACAAAATCTTACCTCTGATACCAGTTTGTTGTGCAACAAAAGTAATCAGAGTATACAAATAAATAATTAAAAACAAAGAATAATGGTAAAATAAAGAAGTAGAGAAACAATACACAAAATTTACGCGAAAAACCCCAAGACGAGGAAAAAACTACGGGCAGAGAATGAGAGGATTTCACTACGTTGTAAAAGAGCGTACAAATGAATGTTAGGGCGGCTAACAATAATGAGATCTTCATTGTGAAACTCTAAAAATAGGTATTTATATAAATAGGGTATGAGTGGAGTTAAAACAAGAAGAAAAATAGTTTTCCAAACTAAGGTAAATTAATTATATACAAATAATTTATTTTAGACAATCTAAATTAAAACTTGATGTATAATATTTGACATTTTAAATACTAATTAATTGATTAATTGAAATAAAATAAATACACTCATCAACTAAATTTTTTTATAGTTAAATTTGTTTAAATCATAAAAAAAAAATTAATTTACAAATAAAATTTTTATAGTAAAATTTATAGTCACCTGATTTTATATGTTCAAATTATAAAATTATTAAAAATAAATATTAAAATAAAATTTATAAAAATGTTACAATTGATATATATATATATACAGACAAACATATTTGTGATTTTTAATTCCTAGTTGGAGATTTGATAGTGTTGTATTTGTATAATGAGGCATGAGTTCAAAAAAAAATTATATTTAAAATATTTGACATCCTTACAGCAAGAGTATAAAATTAAGTTAAAAAAAAAAGTGAATTTCCATTTTTTTACAAACTATTTAATTAATTTATAGTTTAGAGGTGAGTTAATAGTTAACATTTAATTAATAAATTTATTTTATTTTATTTTATTTATAATTTGCTGGAATTCTAATAAAATAATCTTCATGTTTATTCACATTGAGAATATCTTAAACAACAAAACGTTCAGAAGAGAAGAGAAGAAGGACTATATTCATATTCCTTGCTGTCGTTCTTTGCAAAGACAAGGTTGTGACTGCATGGAACTTAAGGTGAAGCATTTTCTTTTGGAAAATTCTGATATATTCCAGTTGTATTGCATGCATATGAGTTCGGGCAAGAATTAATCTCCTTTTTTCATATCAATTACTTTGCATTTTTTAGGCAAAGCGGATTGGCAGACAAGGCTAATTAGCTTGAAAGAAATATTCCTTATGCCTAAAAAAACAAAAATGATTATATAATTGAAGCAAAGTATATCAGAATCTCTGATTTTCCTGCAAAGGGCTACAAGAGATACATTCATACAAAAAATTGTGAGCCATCAAAATATTTTTCAGTTTCCTTTCATTCTTCCTAATCACAGTCCACATTTCTATATCCATTCTTTGATTCAAATATCCACACGCCCACAAGCTATAAAAAAACATTGTTAAATTGTTATATTTGTTGATGAATTAGCAATAGAATTTTTTCTTTTTATTCCAAATAACAGCGGTAGAGATTACTAATGGTAGAGAGTGTGACAACCTTTTTTATCAACAAGATCGGACTCTTTCTAAATGAGGAGATAAAATTACTAGGAGGAGTTTGGACAAAACATGAGTATCTAAAAGGTGCACTAGAGAATATGAAGGCCTTCTTGAGGGTGGTTGAGTCTAAGGAAGAAATAGATGAGCAAGCAAAAGTGTGGATTAAGTAAGTGAGAAATGTTACTTTCGACATTGAAGATGTTATTGACGAATTCACCCGTCTTTTTGCGTATGATGGCAGGGGCATGGAATCATGTAGTATCATCTATAAAATCATCTAATGCATCAAGAACAATGTAATGTATCGCCATTAAATTGCTGCTAAAATACAGAACTAAGAGCAACTGCTAAAATCATAGTTGATAATATTGTTGTCGGGCACGAGAGGTACAAATTGGCACCCTAAGAGCAAGGCTTAATTGGTTTGTTACTGCTACCACAAGCACCTTGTGGCAAGAGCATTGAAAAAATGCATTACTATATGATGAAGTTGATTTGGTTGGTATCAAAAATTTGAAAAAGAAACTAATGGAGCTGATCAACAATGATGAACTCGCATTGAAAGTAATTTATATTGTGGGGATGAGGATTGGGGAAAACCACACTCGTAAAGAAAGTCTATGACAATGTCAAAAATGGGCTCAACAAGTATGCTTGGATCAATGTTTCACTGTCATTCAATGTCGCGTTACTTCTTAAGGAGTTAATAAAAAAAACTTTACGAACGAAGAGGACAACAACTACTTGAGGGACTAAAAACAATGGCTAGTGATGCTCTAAAAGATAAGTTCAAAGAATTCATTAGAGAAAGCAGATTCCTCTTTGTTCTGGATAATATATAGCAGACAGAGGCATGGGACTCTATAAGCCCTGTTTTTCCCTAGAAAATTTTGGCAGCCGAGTAATGCTTACAACCCATAAAATTGAAGTAGTAAAAGCTTCTTGCATGCGTTCAAGAGATGTAATCTATAAATTAAAGTACTTGTCTTCTCAAGAGTCATGGGCTCTTTTTCATAAGAAATTATATTGGGATAAGGAGTGCCCTCTGTATAAACAAAGTATGAAGAAGAAATGTTCTGCTTTTGATGTCTGTTAATAATCGTTACAAGGATGTTTTTATATACAATGCTAAAGCTAACTATATGACCTGATGAGTACAAGACTAAGTGCTTATAAGTGTAGTTGTCAGGAATATTCATGTAACCATCACTTGGTGTCTTAAGCCCATCATGTGGTGTGTGCCCATCATGAATCCATGTCTGCCATGTGACACTAACATCTCCAACACAAGTGTGTATATTAGTTTAAAAATACACCAGCATATAAATATACATTAGCAGCCCCCCTCAAGCCGATGGGTGACTGCACAAAAGACTGAGTTTGGACTTAAGGAATTGAAATTGTCGAGAACCCAACGACTTGGTAAAGATATCTCCAATTTGATCAGCCAAAGAGAGAAACCAAACTACCACATTACCTTGAACAATTTGCTCTCAAGCAAAGTGATAATCTAACTCTATGTGTTTGGTTCAAGCATGAAATACAGGGTTGGAGGTAAGATAAATTACACCAATAGTATCACACCATAAAGTAGATTTTTGAGTGCAAGGAATTCCAAGTTCTTTGAGAAGAGATGAAAGCCATAACAATTTAGCTATGGTGTTTGCAAGGGCTTTGTATTCACTTTCAGTTGAAGAGCGAGCAATGGTGGGCTATTTCTTTGCATTCCAGGAAATTAAGGAGTTGTCAATATAAATAGCATAGCCACTAGTGAATCGACGGTCATCAGGGTAGCCACCCCAGTCACTATCGGAAAACATTGTAAATGAAGAGGGGAGTCATGAGCAAAGAACAAGGAGTCATCAAGAGTTTGGCAAATCTAGCGTAATAAACGCTTGATTATTGTCGAATGAGAGTTAGTTGGAGAATGGATAAATTGACAGAGGTGGTTAACTGCAAATGCAATATCAAGTCGTGTTATTGTGGCATATTGCAAGGCACCAACAACATGGCGATATTGCTCACCATTAGAGAGCAAAGGACCCAAATTCTTAGTTAAAGTAGGAGATGTGGCTATTGGAGTATAACATGGTTTGGCATTGTCCATTCCCGTTTTAACCAAAAGGTCATGCAAATACTTACGTTTATTTATGGCTATGCCATGTGATTTATGTACCACTTCGATGCCAAGAAAGTAGTGCAAAAAGGCAATATTGCGAACCGAAAATTCAACTTGTAGAGAGTGCAAGAATTTATCAATGAAGTAAGGTGAGGACCCAATCACAATTATGTCATCGACATAAATAAGAAAAAATAAAGAATTTATACCTTCATGCAAAATGAACAGAGAGGAGTCAGCTTTTGATGCTTTGAATCCATAGTGAACCAAGAAATCACTAAGCCGATTGAACTAAGCCCTTGGCGCTTATTTAAGGCCATAAAGAGATCATTTTAACAAGCAAAAATGATTTGGTTTTGAAGAATCAACAAAGCCTTGAGGTTGCGACATGTACACCTCTTCATTTAGGAAACCATGTAGAAATGCCTTTGACATGACTAAGTGCTTGAGATTCCATTTGTGCATTGAGGCCAAAGCAATGATAGTTCATATGGTTGTTGTTTTAACCACAAGACTAAAGGTTTCCTTGTAGTCAAGTTTGGGTTATTGGGTGTAACCTTGAGCAACCAATCTTGCCTTGAATCTAGATAGAGTTCCATCAGCATTTTTCTTCACATGATAAAGCCATTCATTGCCCACAATATTTTTTTGTTTTGGTGGAAGGACTAAAATCCAAGTTTGGTTATGTAACAAGGTAGTGATTTCATCACTCATGGCTTGTCGCCAATAAGAGCATTTGTTGGCTTGAGAGAAAGAAGAAGGTGCAAGGGAAAGTATGTTGGGTTTGGAGGAATAGTTAGGTATGTCGGGTGTGGAAGAAGAGGGAAGTTTGGCTATGTGTGCATGGCAATGGTTCTTGGTTTGTGGCCGAAGTATCATAGGATGTGTACGTGTGGGGTGTGGTTGAGGATCAGAAGAGAAGGGATGTTATTGGTCGATAGATGTGGATTGAGTAAGAGGATAAGAGGTGAAGTCTATGAGTAGATTTAATTCAGGTGGTTCGGATGAGGGAGGTAAGTCGGTGTGGATGGAGTAATTAGAGATAGAGGAGGGCAATGGAGGATAGGACGGAGTGGGAGAAGAAGGCTGTATATTGGGTGGGTTTGGATAAGTTGAGGTAGAGGATGAAACTAAAGTTTGAGATGAAGTAGAATTAAAAGAATGTGATGGAGATAAGGAAGTAAGAGTACCTGATGTGCATGGATTTGCATGGCCTGCTGAGACAATATGCAACCAAGGTGTTTTATTGGGTGTGGAGCCGGATGAAGAAGTGGTAGGCATGTACTAGTATGGGAATATAATTTCATTGAATTGCACATGGCGTGCAATGAAAATTTGACCAGTTGTAGGATCCAAACATCTATGGCCAAAGTGAGTGGTGGAAGGTCCCAAGTACACACATTTTTTGGTTCTGAAACTAAATTTGTGTGAATTATATGGTCTAAGGAGAGGGAAAATGGAGCATCTGAAGACTTTGAGTGAGTCATAATTTGGTGTTTTTCCAAGTAAGAGAAGGAATGGTGAGTGACCCTGATGAATAGGAGTTGGTAAGCCATTAATTAGGGAAATAGTTGTGTCAAAAGCATAGGGTCGGTATTTAAAAGGGATGTGACTATAAGCTAATCATGTGAGGCATGTATCAATGACATGTCAAATTTTTCTTTCAGCAGTACCATTCTGCTCATGTGTATAGGGGCAAGCAATGCAATGAATAATTCCTTTTATTTAGAAATATTTATTTAGTTTTTGATATTCACCGCCCCAATCAAAGTGAAAGGCATTAATATTGGCGTTGAATTGATTTAGAATGAGAGATTGAAAATTGAGAAAAATGTCATAAACCTCACTTTTATTTTTTAGAAAATAAATCCAGGTAAATCTAGTGAAGTCATCAATAAAAATAACAAAATATCTAAAACCAACATTAGATAGGATAGGGGAGGGACCCAGACATCAAAATGAATAATGTCAAATGGTTTTGAGCTTTTATGCTCTACTAAAGCTAATGGAATTTTTGCTAATTTTCCTAACAAACAAGACTCACACTTGACATTAGATATAGGAGGCTCAGATAGTAAAGCATTTTTTCTTAAGATTTGTTGCACCGTGCAATTATTGGAATGTCCTAAACGAGAGTGCCATAAGGAAAAGGATGGTATAGTGGTATTCAAGGTTGTAAGTGTAGAGGGAAAATGGTACAAGCCATACTCATTCATGCCCTTCAGGAGTTCCTGTCTGGTGTGTTGATCCTTAATAACAAAAAAGGAAGGCCAAAATTCAAAGAAGCAATGATTGTCAGTGCAAAATTTTGAGACAGAAAGCAAAGGTTTTGTAATTTTAGGTACAAGGAGCGCGTTAGGTAAATGAAATAATTTAGAAGGGGAACAAATAAATGATGAACCAATCTGTGATATTGCCAAACCTTGTCCATTACCAACTAGAAGGGAATCAGTGCCATTATATTGTTGAGGAAGGGTAAGAGCAGCCATATCCAGTGTGATGTGTGCATTAGCACCTGTATCGGCTATCCAAGGAGAGGTGTTGGGCCGAGCAGCCATGAATGCTTGTGTTGGTGGGAAAAATGAATCGGTGGTGGTTGTATATCTCTTGTGACACCGATTAGCAGTGTGATTAGGAATGCCACAGATTTGACATGTGATTTTACGACTTGAATAGGACCAGGTCTAAGCTCGCATGGGACATTGCGAGGACACCGAGGACCAAGTCGTGCGAGGACACCGAGGACCAAGTCGTGCGAGGACACCGAGGACTAAGTCGGGCGAGGAGCATAGCCAATAGAAGGTGATTAAGACCAATAGCGAGGTAGGTTAAGAGCAGTAATGGGTGTAGGCAATAGTGGGGGTTTGTATGAGAGGTTGGCCAGAGGTGATTCATGAGAGCTTTTGAGTAAAACCTCATGAGCAATAAGGTGACTATAAAGCTCATTAAAGCTAACTGGTTCAGGTTGAAGGTTAAGGGCCATGATGATGCTATGATATTCAGTGCCAATGTTTCTATAGACAATGGCATTAACCTCCGCAGCTGAGAGAGGACGACCAGCAGAGGTGAGTTCATCAGAGAGAGTTTTGGCCTTGCGAAGGTATTGAGTAATGGACATGTCATGCTTCTTAAGCTCTTGAAGTTCTATGTTAAGCTGGAGCTGACAATTTTGGCAAATGGAACCAAAGGATTTTTTTAAGGGTGACCAAATGGCTTGAGAGGATGTCAGGCCAATGATGTAGGGGAATACTACTTTTAACAGAGAGGAGAGAAGCCAAGTTAGGAGCATTTGGTCACCATGATGTATAGGCAAGGGTTTGAAATAGGAACATGAGGTGTGGCATCATTGTTAATGGTTTGAGGTGGGGAAGGGGAGGTGCCATCAACAAATCCCATTAAATTTTGATAGTTTAGAAGGGGAATGAATTGTGTTTTCCAGGCTAAATAATTATTATGGGTAAGTTTGATTGAAAAAGAGTGATGAGTA
>CATIWM010003483.1:0-24692 GCA_949671775.1 Mallotus repandus | reverse complement strand
ATTTATGAAACTATATATATGAGGTTATAATTTGCAGAAATTAATACACAAAAGAGCTATATATTTTGACAACACCCAGTAACAAGTTTTATCAAAGAAATTTTATTTTCTTTTGTATATTATCTTGACAAAGAAGAATGATACATTCAACAAGCTTTGCAGGAAAATGCAGACAAAAGGAGAGCTATTCTGGGGGTGGCCATACACTAACTAAAATCTTGCATGATATATTTGTATGTATATAATCCTATACGTACAATCAGGTTCTACTTAGTGTTTGTTGCAGTTGCAGGGCCACAGGCATGGCTATTGTGCCCTTCAGCTGCAGAGGTTTCAGGCAACAGTAATAACAATGAAAATAAAGCCTAGAGAGAAGAATTTATTACTGCTGTAAATATCCCCGTAAACATAGTTGCAGCAGCTACTATATTTTATAAGAAAAGAATTATTAATTGAATCTATTAAACTAAAATTTGAAAATAGAATTAGCAAATCAAAAGAAATAGCACTGAAAAATACACTATGCAAATCAACAAATCAAAAGAGCATGTAGGAAATCGGCTTATCAAAAGAAATTTACTCAAATGGAAAGAAAATCTAACAAATCAGCTATCAAAAGAAATATACTCACTGTGAAAAGGACGTCAGTGTCAACTCGCCGGTGGTGAAGGGGCTCCGTCACGTTGGTGTTCTCTGGATGGTGGAGAGCGTCTATTATTGCTATAGATTTTGCAGTTATTAGATAACTTTTTTTTTTAAGGGAGAACTATGAATTAGGTTAAGGGAGGATTTGAATTTGAAATAACTAGTGTCCATATGTTATTTAAAATCTATAGTTTTTGGGCTGTCAAATTCTTGATGAATTTGGTCCAAATCTAAATCCAATTATATATTTACATCCAAACAAAAGATTTGGCCCAAATCCAAATCCAAGGGCCAAATTCATTACATCCAAACACACCATTAACTAATTCAAAGTTTGAGACATGTGGATTAAAAGGAATCTAAATTTTTTCAGATACTGGTAGTTTGGTGTCATTTAT
Organism: Mallotus repandus; assembly: GCA_949671775.1. NCBI lineage: Eukaryota > Viridiplantae > Streptophyta > Magnoliopsida > Malpighiales > Euphorbiaceae > Mallotus > Mallotus repandus. The sequence goes on along the minus strand of CATIWM010003483.1, from coordinate 23,649 downwards.
TAATAAAGCTTATTGAGATTTTCTACCTTGTTTGCAGGGGTAGAATTATATTTATCTGAATGGGTCAAATCACCCCATTTAAATTATCAAAATTTTAAAAGGTTTCTATTTAATTTTATTTTCATTTTATTAAAATTTTGATCATGTTGCGATTTGTAAATTTAATTATGACTTGTTAACACATTAGATTCTTATTTTGGTATGCATATATGTACCTAGTAGAATAAAAACTGTTATATTAATTTTTATTTAATTATAATTATCAGTTAATTTTTATATATCTATATTTATAATATATATTAATGACTATATTTAAATAAATATTTTTAAATAGCTTTTAATTTAATTTGTATATATAAAGATATGTGTATTAAAAAAATGACATTGAGTTACTAAATTAGTTGAACCATTATCTGCATGAAAATGTTTAATTATCCGGATATATATATATATATATATATAACTTAAGTGTACACATATAGACATTGGATTTTCATGGCTTTTTTTTTTTTTTTTTCCTTTATGTAGTGTTGAATTTATTAATTTATTAGTGTGATTTGAACTCTGTTTTGTGAATTAGTTGGCCTCCATATTGAAAATTAATTATGGTGTCGTCCTAGGCAGCGGAACACAAAAATTTCTCAATCACATGGTTAGACCTCAATTACCATAGAACACAAAAAAAAAAAAAAAATTTATCGTAAAAAGAATTTATTTTGGTACTTTTAAAAATAATTTTTTTCTTGTTGTGATTTGTGAAATAATTTTTTAATTTATAGTACTTTTTATTAAAGTGGAGAAGAGGGAATAATTTGTTGTTGTTCATACAACCATTGTCATTGGCTGAATGGTCATACAACCGCTGCCAATGGCTGCACGAATATAATTTTTTTTTATCCAAAATGGAGAGAAAATGTTTCTCTAAAATGATTTGACACCGTGATAGTGTCCACATAATGTTTAAATGATTATATTAACTTTTTTAATATTATAATTATATAAGTAATTATTTGATTATGATTAGTCACTAATTATTATGTAATGATTGTTATTATTATCATCATCAATAAATTTTTGAGGTTATTTCACTTAAATGTTTAACATAAAAATGTAATTTTAAATAATAATAAAAGTTATTATATAATATTTATGAATAATAATAAGAGTGCAAAATATGTGGATGCAGGTAATTAAAAAAGTAAAAAAATTATTAGTAATTAATTTATTAAAAAGAGTTAATTAAAAGGTGATCTTGAAGAGGTGCCTTTTAACATAAAAAAATATGTTATTTAAAAATAATATAATTTAATATGTAGAATATTGGTACAAATTGTTATATTTTATTTTAAAAATAAAATGATTTAATATGTTGAATATTGGTAAAAATTGTTATGTTTATTAGATATATTTGTTAGTAATATATTTATGAATATTTGCTAGTAAATATTTTTATGTATATGTGTTAGTAAATATATATGTTGTTTTTAATTAGTGAAGAACAAATTATTTAGTTAGTAAGAAAAATTTATTTCTCGATTTAGTGAGATAAATTTATTTATTTAGTTAAAAAATCTTATTTCTAATATATGTGTTGTTGTTGTTGTTAAATCATAATATTAATAATTTGATTAGTATTATTATTATTAAATGAGAAGGTAAAATGGTGAAAAGAAAATAATAATGATTAATATGCAATAGTCAGTATTAGAACAAATAAAAAAAAACATTTCACTAGATATATAAATTGTTTTAACTAAATAAAAAAAATTTTAAATTTCAAAAAAATTGATAAAAAATTTTTTTAACTAAATGTATATTTTTTAAAAGGAAAATATTTTAACTAATAACTAATTACATATTTTTAGTAAATAATAATTTTGACGAATAACTAATTACATATTGTTACTAAAGTGTTTCACAACAAAATAATTATAAAAATAATTTTTTTAACTAAATCACATCATTATATAAATAAGACATACTATAAATAATTTTACATATTAAAAGTATGTATTTTACACAATATAAAATAAAATATATATATATATATAAGACAATATATAAAAATAATAACTCAAAATATTTTCACAAAATTATATTTTTATAAATATAATTTTTTTAACTACATGCGATAGGGTGTTGGGAGGCACAAGCAGGACCCATACAGCCACTGGGTCTTGTCTTGTGTTTTCTGTCCCTTGCGTGTTGGTTGGCCCAAAACAGGACCCATACAGGCACTGCTAGTGACTGAATGCTCCTTCAGCCATTTTGATAGCCGATTTGACTTCAGTCAATGTTGTCTTCTTCGATTTCAGCTGTTAGCAATGTCTGTATTAATTTTTTAAATAAAAAAAAATACCATACTTTTAAAAGCATCATAAAATGAAAATTTTTTTTATGTTCTACCATAAAATGGTAAATAACTCCAGTTTTTGTTAAGGAATGATAAAATATATGTTTTATGAAAATTTTTTGTCTATGTTGAGTATGTTAAATCTAGCTGTCCACACTCACGACAAACTCAAGCCACTGACAAAGCCTTCCAAGACAGCCCTTCATGGCCTTCCTGGTAGCTCACTTGCCCAGGTAACTCAAACTAAAGTTAAAGGATCATCTTCAAGCCCCTCAGTCCCGCCTACGAACATCTTGCTAGCCGAGAAATTTGAGACCGCTCTGGAGTCCCTTCTGCGGAGCAATCCATTTGGCCCAGCTCCCACCCCAACCCAAAATGTGAAGAAAATCATAAAATTTAAGCTGAAAGACCTAGCCAGGTCTACTCAAGTCAAAGGCAGCAGCAGCTCAGACTCCCACCAGGATTCTGTTGATTTATCAGCATCCTTCTAAGGACTCTGGTCCGTCATTTTGGTCTTTTTGTTTGCTTGTACGGAGTAAGTCAATCTAGTTACTTCTACCCTCCAACGCTCCTATACTGTTACTGTAGAAGTAATACTCTGACTTTCCTTTGGGCTCTAGCCCTATGTATTTCTGCCTTTCGGCTTTCCTCAATGAATCTTGTGTTGTTAAGAAAAAAAAAAAAAGAGTATGTTAAATTTAATAAATAAATTTTTAAAAAATGTTTTATTGGACTGGTACGAAACACATATGGATAAAAAAAACAGGAAATACTTTTAACCCATGTAACCCATATATCATATTTTTATTTATATATCTATTTCAAGTATATTACATGTCATGATAATTGTCATATTTTTTATTTGTTCATTGTAAAGTATTTGAATTGTATCAAAAATTTGCTTCTTAAATGTAATCTATATTCTTTATTTTTTATTAGGAAAGCCTTTTATTAGTTAAGTGCAAAATATATCAACTACATCATTCATTTAAGAGAAAATTATATGTTTAATTTATCCTCTCAATTATTAATTAAATCCTACTTTAAAAATCATTTTAATTTGCTCTTTCAATTTTATAAATTGTGTCAATTCTATCCAATTTTATTTGAAGGACTTAATTATATTTTTAAAAATTACATTTAAATCCTTATAAAATAAATCTGATAGTTATTCAAAATTTTCTTTTTTTAAGAAAAATAAAATTTGAAAATATTTTCATGTTTTAATTTTACCATTTTGAAATAAATTTTAAAAATACATTTTTAAATATTTATATAAAATTTTAACTTGTTATGTATCAATTAAAAATAATAAGAAAAAATTGATAACTTGTGAATCAATTTATTATATAGACTAATATTAATAAAAATAAAAATAAACAAAGTAAGCACTTTTAACTATTATTATAAATAATAATAAAATTTTATTTAATCTTTTCATATTTTTTAGAAAAACTAATTTTTTTACATTCTTGATTAATATTTTTAGTATCTCTATATTCTTTTTTTTTTTTGTCTAATACTTTTTTGGTTTGACTTCTATTAGAAAATTTTTTAAATAATGTGGTTGAAAGTTGAGAAGTAAATTTTAAAATAGATAAAATTTAAGGATTTTTAGTTAAAAATTAAAAAATTATGAAAACATTTACAAATTAATTTTTAAATATATGTCAAGAGTGACAAAATTAGAATTCAAAAACATTTTCTGAAATTTTATATTTCTTATAGAAAAAAGAGAATAAAAATTTTAATATGTGTCAAATTTATTTTATATGGATCTAAAAATAATTTTAAAAAATACAATTAGGTCATTCAAATAAAATTGGATAGAATTGACACAATTAATAAAGTTGAAGGAGAAAATTGAAATGACTTTTAAAGTAGGATTCAATTGATAATTGACCCAAAGTTCATGATAGAATTGATAATTTTCCTTTCATATATGATTAGATGTTATAGTCTTGATAGAGATAAAAGTCTTCCTGTGTATACCTAAAGAGATCGTAACCTAACTTTGTTTAGGCATTTCTCTTCCTTTTTTTCATTAAAACAAAGGCTAATTATTGTTTCTAAATATGGGATTTTTTTATCAGCTAAATTTGGGATTGTTACTATAAGCTTTATGGTGTCAAGTGTAAATGTTTAGTATCAATTCTATTAAATGAATGAATTAGGTACAATAATATATAACAAAGGTATATAACCGAATGATAAGGAACTAAACCTAGAAAACTACAATTGGTTACAAGAGTTGCATAGGATCTATCTTATCAGCCCCCCTCAAACCCTTGGTCAAAACGAAGATGAATAAGGTTGTAGAGAGTCTGAAATTGACGAGAAGACAAGGGTTTGGTGAAGAGACCCACATCTTGATCTTGAGTGGATGTGAACTAAACCTTGAGCAAACCTGATTGTACCTGTTCTCGCACAAAGTGATAATCCAATTCGATGTACTTTGTGCGAGCATGGAAGACTGGATTGGCACTAAGATAAATTGCACCAAGATTGTTACAATGTAGATTAATAAAAGAGACCAGATAACCAAGTTCATGCATTAAACCGCGAAACCAAATTCTTTCAGATGTAGCATTTGCAATGGCCTTGTATTCACTTTTAGTGGAGGATCTTGACATTGTGAGTTATTTTTTAGCTACCCATGAAATTAGTGAATTGCTAGGAAAAATGGCATAGCCATTGGTGGAGCATCTATCATCATGGTCACCACCCTAATCACTATCAGTAAAATAATGCAAAGAGGGTGTGCTGTTTTGAGAGAAGAAGATACCATGTGAGGTTGTGCCATTGAGATAGCGCAAGAGACATTAAAATGCTTGTCAGTGGGTATTCGTCAGGTTATGCATAAACTAATAAAGGCGATTGACACTATATGTAATATCTAGTCTGGTGATTTTCACATACTGAAGAGTGTTAAGAATTTGACGGTATGTCTAACCATTGAAGATGGGAGAGCTATTGTGCTTTGTTAATTTGGTGGAGACTGTCATTAGCTTAGGACATGGTTTCAAGTTGTGCATGTTGTGGCATTGAAGTAAATCTTGGAGATAGCAGTATTGAGAGAGGAAAATTCCATCAGGCATGCGTTTGAGTTCAAGGCCGAGAAAGTAGTGCAGGTTGCCAAGATCATGTATTGGGAATTCATATTGAATATAAGTGATAACCCGTTAAAGAAGTGTATAGTTAGATTATGTGACAACAATGTCGTTCACATAAACAAAAAGAAAAATAACATTAGTACCATGTTTAAGAATAAATAATGATGTATCAGCTTTGAAGCCATAAAATTCATAGAGAGAAGAAATTTTATGAGTCTATCAAACCAAGCACGAGGTGCTTATTTAAGGCCATAGATAGACTGATGAAGTTTATAGACATATTGTGGATATTATGGATGAATATATCCCTGTGGTTGAGCCATAAAATATCCTCTTTAAGATGTCCATGTAAAAAGGCATTAGAGACATCTAATTTGCAAAGTGGTCATTTAATCAAAGTAGCAAGTGCAAGAATAACTCTGATGGTGGTAGCCTTGACAACTAGGTTGAATGTTTCATGATAATCAACTCCAGATATTTGAGTGAAGCCCTTTGTAACAAGTCAGGCTTTATACCGATTAACACTGCCATTTGATTTTCTTTTAATTTGAAAGAGCCATTTGTTTGCAATCACATTAGTATTTGGTGGTGGGGTAAATAAAGTCAGTATATTTATTTGTTGAAAGGCATAAATTTCCTAATCCATTGCTTGTTTCCACTCATCATGGCAAATAGCATACTTGAAGTGATGTGGTTCATGAGTTAAGTAGTTAAGGGTAAAAGGTGTCGTAATGGCAGTAGGGGCATGATGATGGGACATTATTTTCTATTGAAGAATCATGAGGTGTGTGCATTAAGAAGATGAAGAAGATGAGGTAGGTTGATGGTAGGGTTGATCATGTCGAGTAAGGTTTACAACAAGGTTTAGGCCTACAGAATTGGGAGAGGAAGGAATAGAGGTTGATGGTTGCAGAAGATGGGTGTTGGATGGGGAGGATGAGTTTGAGTGTAACAAAGGATATAATGATCCAAGTGAGGGTGGTATGCTGTCTGTTATGTTTGTGGAGGGCAGGAAAGGCTGGACAAGAAGTTATTAAGATAAGGTGGATGTCTGAGGTAATTGAGTGGAGGTAGGAGAAGTAAGTAGAGTTTTGTTTAGAGGAAAAGTGTGAGGAGAGAAAAACGTACCTGGTGAGGAGGCCGAAGTGGTAGGCACTTAGATGATGGGCCACAGAACAGTGGGGATAGCAATATGAATAGAAGTTGGTGACATTGAAAAAGTTTTAAATGGAAATATTTTTTCATCAAATATAGCATGTCTAACAACATATATATACGGTCATTTTTAATATCTAAGCAAGTATAGCCTACATGTGTGATAGAATGGCCTAAGTTGACACATTGTTTGCTCCTAAATGAAAATTTGAAACTATTATATGGTCTAAGATATGGATATATGTTACAACTAAATCTGTGAGACTCCAACTATTTGGGAGGTGTATTATATAATTTTTGAAAAAGGACATTGTTATGTAAAGCTGGAGTTGGCATTAAATTAATGGAATTGACTGAACATTGAAAAGCATAAGACCATTATCGAAAAGGAACATTGACATGAGCAAGTAATCTTAAATTCGTGTCAACAATATGGTGAATTTTTTGTTCGGAAAGTCCATTTTGTTCATGGGTGTAAGGGTAAGCAATCATGTGAAGAATGCCTTTAGTTTTGAAATATTTGTTCAATTTTTGAAATTCACCACCCCAATCAGAATGAAAGGCTTTGATATTTGAATTAAATTGATGAGAAATTCATGATTCAAATTCAAGAAAAATTGAATAAACATCACTTTAATTCCTGAGAAAATAAATCAATGTAAATCTTTTTAAATCATTGACAAATAAAACAAATATCTAAAACCTTTATTAGATGTAATCGGAAAGGGTCCCCATACATATGAGTGGACAATTTAAAAAGGGGCAGTAAATTGATGCCCAACTAAAGCAAAAGGTAATTTTGATAATTTGCCTAAATGACAAGAAAAGCAACTAGAAAAACTAGAATTAGAGACAAGTAAATTATTTTGTTTGATGATTTGAGATGTTGTCCGTTGGTGTGGGCGACCAAGGCATGCATGCCAACCATAGAAAGAAGATAGTATAGTGGAAAAGACTTGTTTGGAAGAAGGTGGTGGCATCACATTGAGCCCATGAAGTGAGGGGTGGACGTCATGTTATTAGTGGATATATTGGCTTGAGTAGCAGGCTGATTTTGATGTGGTTCATAGTGCCTCCTACAGCAATCAACCGTATGGTTATTGAAACCGCAAATCTGATAGAAATTTTTATTGCGACGCTAACCAAACAATGACTAAAACCTAGTGTTTAGCATGTTTGATGGTCGGTAAGTAGCTTAGGGAGAGGACGGGTGAAAGGTGGCAGGTCTGTTTGGATTGGAAAATTAGCGAGTGGCCATGTGAGTAACGGGTGTGTCTTGAATATTTCAAAGCAAAATTTCATGAGCCACAGGTTGCCCATGAAGTTCTTACAAGGTGACTAGCAAAGGTCTTTGATTAAGTGCTGTAATGATACTATGAAATTCGGAGCCAAGATTCTGATTGATTATTGCATTGAATTAAGCATTAAAAGGGTTCTACCAGCAGAAGCTAATTCATCAGCTAAGGATTTTGCTTTTTGTAGATACTGAAAGACTGACATGTCATTCTTATTTAATTCTTACAATTCTATGTGGAGTTGTAATTGTCTGCTCTGAGATACAGAACCAAAAGCACTTGCTAGTTCTTGTCAGGCAGTAAAAGATGAAGTCATGCTAATAACAAAAGGAAAAATTTCCTCAGATAAGGAAGAAAAGATCCATGATAACAAAAGTTTATCTTTTTTATACCATTCAGCAAATGTAGGATTTAGAATTTCAGTAATGGTTGAGTTTGTAGAAGGCAAAGTGGATGGAGGGGTAGGAGTTTATCCATCAATAAAACCAGTCAATTTATGATAGTTAAGAAGGGGTTGGAATTGAGTTTTCTAAGCAAGATAATTTATTAAAGTAATTTTAATGGACAGAGTGTGATTTGTGGTAGAAGAGGTGGGTAAAGAAGAAGTGGTGGGAATAATTTGTCCAACCATTGTTAGGCTCTAATACCATTTAAATGTTTAGGTGGGTAAAGAAGAAGTGGTGGGAATACTTTGTCCAGCCATTGTTAGGCTCTGATACTGATGGCATTAATTAATTTACTGTCAAGAGTTGCTCTAGAAAATTTTTAAATATATTTATTTGTATGGTGAAGCTTGATTTTGGTAAAACAAAAAAAATTATGTTACATATAGTTGATTGATATGCATGGTGGAAAATAGCTTTGCCAAAATTAAAGCTTCTTAATTAAGTATATTTTTTATGTATTATTACGTATTGTTATGTATTTTTTGTACTATAAATACATGTATATGAAATGAAAATCATGAAGTGAGATTTGTCTGCAATTTAATATATTTCTTCTCTTATTATTTCCTTTCCTTCCTTTGATTTTACTAACAAATGGTATCAGAGCAAAGAAAGTTTTTTCTTTGATCCTTGAGAAGTTGTGAGTAAAAAGAATTAGGAAGCTCTTCACTAAACCTTAAACATTCAAATAAAAAGAGAGTACGTGAGATATGGCTACAAGCTGCAGTAGCATCTCAGGCTCAGCTCCTCCTATTTTCACATGAGAAAATTATAATGTTTGGTCTATTAAAATGCATGCTTACCTTAAGGGTTTGCTACTTTAGGTAGCAGTGGAAAAAGAATGGACACTGACTTGCCAGTAAATCCAACTTTGAATCAAATAAAGACTTATGAAGAAATAGTTTCCAAAAAATTTAGAGCTTTGAGTACCCTCCATGCAGGCATTGATGAAACCATTTTTACAACAATAATGGCTTGTGAAACTACTAAGCAAATATAGGATAAGTTAAGGGCGGAGTTCTAAGGGAGTGATAAAACAAAATAGATGCAGCTCTTCAATTTGAGAAAGGAATTTGAGCTTCTCAGAATGAAAGAGACTGAGAATGTAAAGGCTTACATTAACAGAGTTATAAAGGCAGTAAACCAAATCCGGCTAATGGGAGACGAATTGTAGAGAAGGTGATGGTGACTTTACCAGAGAGTTTTGAAGCAAAGATTTCCTCTCTTAAGGATACTTGGGACTTATCCACACTCACACTTACTGAGCTTTTAAATGCTCTACAAGTTGTTGAGCAAAGAAAAGCACTTAGGGAGGAGGAGAAGTCAACTGAAGGGGCTCTTATAGCTTTTCAAAGCTCTAAGTTACAAGTTGAATCCAGTAGAAAAAAAAAGTTTCAATAGAAAGAATAGAAGGAGAAGAAAGATCAACAGGTAAATAGAGGAAGAAGGAGAGCAAATTATCCACCATGTCCTTATTGTACAAAGACTAATCATTGTGAAGATTATTATTAGAGAAGACCAGGAGTTCAATGTAGAGGTTGTAAACAGTTTGGACACATTGAGAGGTTATGTCCAACTAATAAACACCAACAGCCTCAAGCACAACTAGCTAAAGTTAATGAGGGTACTCAAGATCAAGAAGAGAAGTTGTTTACTACTACTGTTGTTGAAGAATATTTAGTAGCAGCTCAGAATCCTAATGAATGGCTCATTGATAGTAGATGCACACATCATATAACTTCAAGATTACAGAGCTTTAAGACTTTGGATAAGAATTATTGTTCCAAAGTGAGGATTGGAGATGGCAGATTAATTGATGTTAAAGGGAAGGGCTCTGTATTGGTGCAAACATGTTCAGGTACAAAGTTGATTACTGATGTTTTATTTATACCTAAAATCACATACAATTTGCTAAGCGTTGGTCAATTGCTTGATAAGAACTATAATTTTTTTTTTAAAAACAAAAGGTGTGAAGTTTTTTATCCAATGGTGTTAAACTTTTTTCAGTCAAAATGAGAAATATAAGTTTTTCTTTTGAATGGGATCAAACAAAAATTCAAGCTCTCACTACTGTGGTAAATAAAAATGTTCTTTCTCATAAAAGGTTTGGTCATAAAAATTATTCTTCTATGAAGGTTCTTCAAAGTAAAGGCATGGTGGTTGATATGCCTTCTATACATAAGAACATCACTGTATATAATTTCTACCAATTTGGAAAATTAAGTCAGATGCCATTTCCTATTAATCAAGCTTGGAAAGCTAATGAAAAGTTGTAGCTGGTTCATACAGATATATGTAGACATATGAGTGTTGCTTCACATGGTGGAAGTAAATATTTTCTTCTCTTTATTGATGATTATACCAGGTTTTGCAGGGTTTATTTTCTTCAACAAAAATTAGAGGTGTTCACTATGTTTCAGAAATTTAAAGTAGTAGTGGAGAATCACAGTGCCAAGTTAATTAAGACCTTAAGGTTTGATAATGGCACATAATACACATCTTATGAATTTGAAGTTTTTTTACAGAAGTCAGACATCTATCATCAATCAACAGTCACTTAGACACCTCAAAAACATGGTGTAAGTGAAAGGAAAAATAGGTTGGTCATGAACATGTCAAGATGCTTACTGTTTGAGAAGGAAATGCCGAAGCAGTTGTGGGCAGAAGCAGTAAATACAATAGTTTATTTGCCAAATAGGCTTCATACTAAAGCTTTAAATGAAAAAACTCCTTATGAGGCTTGGCTTGGAGTTAAAACATTGGTTACTCATCTCAAAGTCCTTGGCAGTCTCTGTTATTCTCTTATACCTCAAGCCAAGAGAGATAAGCTTAATACGAGAGTTGATGTTGGAGTAATTGTAGGGTATAGTAGTTCCTTTAAAGGTTATAGAATTTTAAATCCTATAACTCAGTAGGTGTATGTTAGCAGAAGTGTGATGGTTGATGAAAATGCTGCTTGGAATTGGGAACAATGTAAACCAAGCTCCTTTTAATAGTTATCCAATTTTTAAGATAAAGAACATGATGCAACTTCAGAAGATGAAGGGTCAAATGATGAAATTACTATCAGAGGAACCAGAACACTTCAAGACATATACAACAGGTGCAATGTGGCATTGTTTAAACCTCAAGATGTTGACACAGCTTTGAAGCATCCTGAATGGAGAGCAGCTATGGAGGAGAAGTTAAAGATGATCAATAAGAATGAAACTTGGAAGCTTATAGACAGACCTTGTAATAAGAATGTAATTGAAGTAAAGTGGGTGTTCAAGCTCAAGTGCAACGTAGATGGCTCCACCAACAAGCATAAAACAAGATTGGTAGTGAAAGGCTATACTCAGCAAAATGGAATAGATTTTACAGAGACATTTGCACCTGTAGGAAGATTTGACATAATTAGATTGCTTTTAGCAATCTCAGCTCATAAAGGATGGAAAGAATTTCAGATGGATGTAAAGTCAGCCTTCTTGAATGAAATTTTAAAAGAGGAGATTTACATTGAGCAGCCAAAAGGGTTCATTAGTAAAGATAAATCTGATAAAGTATTTTTGCTAAAGAAAGTGCTTTCTGGCTTGAAACAGGCCCCAAGAGCCTAGTATTCCAGAATTGATGATTATCTGTTGAAGCTGGGGTTCATGAGAAGCTATAATGAAGCAACTTTATGTGTGAAGCATGAAAATCAGGAGATTTTAATAGTTTCTATTTATGTAATGACATTTTAGTGACTGAAAGCAATGATGATGTTATAAACAATTCAAAATGCAGATGAGAGAGGTTTTTGAAATGAATGACCTTGGAGAAATGTCTTACTTTCTTGGCATGGAGATTAAGCAAACTTCAAAGGGAATTTTCATTTCTTAGAGGAAGTATGCTGGTGAAATTCTTAAGAAGTTTGAAATTGAAAATAGCAAGTTTGTGAGCACACCTATTGTCCAAAGAGAAAAGTTGAAGAAAAAAGATGGTTCTAGTCCTTTTGATGCATCAATCTACAGAAGCTTGGTTGGGTGTTTATTGTATCTATGTGGAACTAGACCAGACATTATGTATGCCACTAGTGTGCTGTCTAGATTTATGCATTCACATATAGAATTGCATTTCAACGTTGCTAAAAGGGTTTTAAGGTACATTAAGAGTACCATTGATCTTGGGAGCTTCTACAGACAGTCTACCACCTTCAATCTTATCCGTTTCACTAATAGTGACTGGGTAGGATCTCAAGATGATATGAAAAGCACCTCAGGCTATTGTTTCACATTTGGTTCTGGTGTGTTTTGCTAGAGTTCAAAAAAATAAAGTAGTGTAGCTCAGTCAACAGAAGAAGCTAAGTACATTGCTGCCTTAGCTGCTGTCAGCCAGGTTCTGTGGATTAGGAAAATTCTTGAAGATTTAATGTTCAAGCAATCCAAACCAACAATTATTCTATGCGACAATAAGTCAGCTGTTGTTATTGTGAAAAATCCAGTTTTTCATGGAAAAACTAAGCATATTAAAATTAAATTTCATGCTATTAAAGAGGCAAAATGAGAAGAGGAGGTTCAATTAATGCATTGTGATGCTAAGGATTAGTAAGTTGACATTTTCACCAAAGTATTGCAGAAGTCAAGGTTTGAAGCTCTAAAAGAAAAACTAGGAGTTTGCAACAGCTCTTACACCAAGGAGGAGTGATGAAAATAATTAATTTGCTGTCAAGAGCTGTTCTAGAAATTTTTTAAATATATTTATTTGTATGGTGAAGCTTGATTTTGGTAAAACAAAAAAAAAATTATGTTACATATAGTTGATTGATATGCATGGTGGAAAATAACTTTGCCAAAATTAAAGCTTCTTAATTAAGTATATTTGTTATGTATTATTTGTTAAGTATTTTTTGTACTATAAATACATGTATATGAAATAAAAATCTTGCAGTGAGATTTGCCTGCAATTTAATATATTTCCTCTCTTATTATTTCCTTTCCTTCCTTTGATTTTCCTAACAGATACCATGTAAATGTTTAGTATCAATTGTATTAAATGAATGAAGTAGGTACAGTAATATATAACAAAGGTATATAACCGAATGATAAGGAACTAAACCTAGATAACTACAATTGGTTATAAGAGTTACAAAGGATCTATCTTATTATCAAGAACTATTGTTACTGTCATTCTTCTCTTTGACGCGATTCTTTCGATACAATTTCGTCCTTCCAAAGCACAAAAATGGATCAACTCAGGCTAATGGTTTCCTGACAATGGATTATCCATTTCTGAAATAAATTATGTTATCTATACTCATCTCCAATGTGCTTTTGATGTTCTTAATTCCTCTTCATATCAGTTTTCCATCCTTGGATCATCATCGGATGATCAATCCTCCTGCTCTGCCTTCACCAACATTGTCAAACAAAAGAACCCATCAATTACAACATTTCTATGTATTGGAGGTGGAGGCGCAGACTATTCAACCTATTCAACTATGGTAAGCAATTCTTCTCATCGTAGATCTTTCATCGATTCATCTATAAGAATCGCAAGGCTTTACAGCTCTCAGGGCCTGGATCTTTCTTAGGTTTCAGTAAACACAAGTGCTAACATGGCTAACTTGGGCTCCCTTATCCAAGAATGGCAAAGAGCTATAGCTTCAGAGGCAAGAAACTCTAACCAGTCTGACGTAGCGGAAGCCTTAAAAATTAAGGATAAATATTAAATTTCTATTTAGTCTGCGAATGCCCGGAAAAACAATCTTCTATTAATCTGTTTAGTCAAAAAATACCCAAAAAAATAAGCATCTATAACCTATTGATTCATAAGAATACTAGGAAATAGGAGAAAATAGAAATCTCGATTAAGAACAATCAAAAATTGTCTTCAAACATCAAAAAGAACAAATAAATACTAACAAGGGAAAAACCCTAAAAGAAAAATGCAAAAGTACCAAAACACCGCAAAAACAAATATAAAAGTTTAAACTAAAATTTGAAGCCCTAAATGATAGATTTTTGGTCTAAAGTTGTCATGTTACAGGCATAGCATGTAACACCTGTCATAGACCTCTGAGTCAGCTTCGTTTTGACATATTATAAGCCCTAGAGTTTAATCGGGTCTGGAAGTTTGAACATTTAGAAGCCGCATTGCACAATTTAACATCTTTTCCCAAATCCAAATGCTTCATATAACACAAGGCTGTTTTGTCCGCATCACAGTCAGAATTGATCTTAACAGCTTCAGTTAACTACTCTCCAGAGTTAGATTTCGCAAGCCTCCTTGTAGACTCTATAGAAAGGAACTTGAACTGGGTTCATGTGATGACTTATGATTACCATGAACCTTCATGGGAAAAGTTTACTCACCTCATGCAGCTCTGTATGATCCTGTTAGCATTGTTAACACTTTGGAATACGATCATGGATTAATAGAGGATTAGCAGCCAGTAAATTGGTGCTGAGTTTTCCTTTCTATGGCTACGCATGGACACTTGCAGACCCTAGAAGCAATTCTATTGGTGCACCAGCAACAGGGCCAGCAATTACAGAAACTGGAGCCATGAGATATATAGATACCAAGAATGACATTCAGCAATCTAGTTCTAAGATTTTGTATAATGTCACTTATGTAGAGAATTACTGCATTAATGGATCGACGTGGATTTGTTTGATGATGTTGAAGCTATCAGGACTAAAGTTTCTTATGCTAAGGAGAAGAAACTACTTGGTTATGCTGTGTGGCACATCTCCAATGATAACAATTGGGTTCTTTCTCAAACAGGTACAAATTTGCTTCTAAAATAGACTATCTGGATACGTGCTAAACCATTTACAAGTTTCTTATTTTTATCCCATTGTTTCAGCTCAATTAGAAGATGGCCAATGACAAGAAAAGCATCTGCCATTATTAGTTATCATCTTGACAACAATAGCTGCTGCAGCCATCTTACTGATAGGTTTTATACTATCGAAAGAGAATGCTCAGATCAAAGGGTAGATCTTCTATCTGTATATAATAAATATTTGTAAACAATGTGTATAAATATATTCCTTATATATGCAATTGGCACTTCTTTTCGTGTAGCTTCAAAGTTGAAAAACAACAAGGCAGCAGCTGCCGGAGATTTTAATAGCAATTCTCATAATTTGACAGCTTACAGTTTGGCTGACATTGAAGCTACATACAGTTTTTCAATTGAGAATAAGCTGGGGGAGGGTGGATATGGTCCTGTTCATAAAGTAAATAATCCGTTAGATCTTTTTGAACTATATATTTTGATAAGAATTATATATATATATATCAGGATATGTCTTGGCTTCAGGCATTCAGCCTTTCAAGCTGCAGTAGTCATGGAAATTTTTTTTTTGTTTTGGCAGGGCATGTTGCCAGGAGGACAAGAAATAGCAGTGAAAAAGCTTTCAAAGGCCTTTACCAAAGGATTCGAGAATGAGGTTATGCTTACTGCAAAACTACAACACGTAAATCTAGTCAGAGTTTTGGGATTTTGCATTGACAGAGAAGAGCAGATGTTGATCTATGAGTACATGCCGAACAAAAGCTTGGATTGTTATCTTTTTGGTCTGAATTCTTTTACGCTTCAACAAATTATATTGTACCCCAATTCCCATTAGAATTTTTCCTCTGTTAGCTCATTCAACTTTTGTTTCTTCTCTAATCTTAATTAGACCCCATCAGAAGATATCTATTGGATTGGACAATACGGGTCGAAATTATTGAAGGGGTTACTCAAGGCCTCCTATTTCTTCAAGAGTATTCAAGGCTGACAATTATCCATCGAGACTTGAAAGGCAGCAACATTTTACTTGATAATCAAATGAAGGCTAAAATATCATATTTTGGTATGGCTAGAATATTCACTAAAGAAGCACAAGAAACAAACAGAGAGAGGATCGTCGGAACATTGTAAGTGCACTCGGAATCAAGATTTAAATCGCCTAAATTATTAGATTCTGACTGCTTAATTGCATTAAATTTTGCAATGCAGAGGCTTTGTTCCTCCAGAATTTATTAAGAAAGGGTTATGTTCAACAAAATCATATGTTTATTGCTTTGGAGTTCTACTGCTTCAAATCATAAGTGGCAAGAAGAATGTCTGCTTGTATGGTTTGGAAGAAAACTTGAGCCTCTTAGAATATGTAAGTTTTCTTCAATAAGCCTTTTCTCTAACTAATTTGTTAAAAAGATGGTGATGGTCCATATATATTTACTGATTACAGGCATATGAATTGTGGAAAGATGACAAAGGGATGGAGATCATGGATCCATGGCTTGATGACTCATTATCTCCATGTAAATTAATGTCATGCTTGCAGATAGCTCTGCTATGTGTACAGGAAGATCCTAATGATAGGCCATCCAAGTTAGAAGTTGCTTCAATGCTAAAAAATGAAACTGTAGTTCTCAAAATCCCAAAAAGACCTGCTTTTTCAATGAAAAATAATGAAGGCGGCAAATTTGATCTTGCATCCCCAATGGAAAATTTTTCTGTTAACGATAAAACAATTTCAGAAGTAGTTGGAAGATGAGGGCCAGTATGTATTTGAATAGGCTTGTTGATTGTTGAACATAATGTAACTTATTTGAAAAGAATATTCATATATTTCCATTTCATTTTGACTTGTGATATATATTTTTTTAATTTGATGCTTATGATATTTAGTAGTTATAAGAACTCTAATTATTTTAGAATTGAGTCAAATAGACCCATAAAGGGGGTAAAATTCTCTTAATATCTATTTTTTTATACATAAAACTTGAATATGAGATCTTATCTAAAAAAAAAATTAGACTCTTTGCCACTTAATCAGGCAAATGTTTGTTTGACTTGTGATATTAATGATATGTTTCAATTTTTTTTTTTTTCCACTTTGGTCGTTGATATCATGTAGTAATTAATGGAAGGGCGGTCAGGTAAGAAGGTGAAATTTTGACCTAACTGTTAGTAGTTGGGAGATTTATAATATAAATTAAAGGAAGTAAATACACCAGCAATTAATCAGATCAGCTTCTGGTTAGCTATTCTTGTTTAATTATATTTTAAATATAAGTTGTAATGTAGTTAAATTAGTTGTTAAAATTTTTTTATCGTATATATATATATATTTGAATCGTAAGGTAGTTAAATTAATTGTTGACATATTTTTATTGTCATCATTATGGTCTTATCTGAATTTAATTGAATCAGTTAGAAATTAATAAATTTTCACTAAAAAATAATAACTAAATAAATAATATCTTTTTGAAGCATAAAGTTGTATTAACAAAATTGACATCTAATCATAGATTTTAAATTCATTTTTTAGAGTGTATTTGAATGCAATAATTTAATTTTAAATTTTAAATTTTAAATATAAAAATTTAAATAATATATAATTATATGTCATTTCAAATCCTTTAAAACGAGCTTATAAATTTATTATGAATTTATTTTAAATTCTCATGGATGTAAATTCATACAATTTTTAAATAAAAAATATAATTTAAATTTAAATTTATACTCAAATTTTTTTTATCCACACATAGTATTGAGTAATTTTTTATATTCATATTAGATACATAAAATTAAAAAATTTGTTATATATATATTGCTCTTCTTTTCTTACTTAGTAATTTATGGTTACGAAGAATTTAAATTAATTAACTTGAGAAATCACTATTAGTAAAAAGTTGCAAACTTTTATTTTTTCACAGAAAAACTATCTGATGTCTTTTTTCTTTACTATATATGTATATAAGTTGACGTGCAAATTGACCGTTGGGCGCAAGTCTTTTTGGGGATCTGCACTTTGGCAAAAGAGTTTGGGGTCATTTATTTATTATTATCAATTATTTTCATATAGTGTTCTTGGTATTTAATAATTATAAAAATTTTAATTAATTTAAAATTTGAGTAAGATGAATATATAAAAAGATTTTAAAAAATTTACTATTTATTTTTTATATATAAAATTTAAAATTAAATTTTTATTTAAAAAAATTTAAATTTCTTACAATTTGAACCAAACTATATTAATCAAACCAGCTACCTTGTTTGCAGATCAAACCAACTGATATTTTCTAGAAGAAGAGTTATATTTATCTGGATGGGTCAAATCACCCCATTTAAACTATCAATATTTTAAAAAGTTTCTATGTAACTATATTTTCATTTATTAAAAATTAAATTTTGATCATGTACAATGACTTGTTAACACATATATATCTATTTTTAACATTACAAAACTTACTACTAATGCATTATTACTCAGTTAATTACAAACTTGTTAACATATTAAACCCTTATTGAGAGAGAGAGAGATATATATATATATTATTAATCAAGTATAAAATATTTTTTTTGATAAATAGAGATGTCATATAACTTAAGTATCAATAAATTGTACCCTCTCCTTTTAAATCAACAATGATAATATTCAAATTTTGGACATCGGAATATTTTTAGAGATGCGCTGTCACTTGATTAAAATATTTTTTAATTGAAATATAAAATATTTAAAGTATCTATTATTTGTCCAAAATAGTTGGATGTACTACTATAAAGTATAAGCAAGAACCTCAAATCAATAATCAGTGTCATACGATATCACTTATTGACCTTTCGAACAACGAAAGCTAATAGCCATTTAGCCTCCTTTCTTCCCCTATGACTACCAATATCATTACTCTAATAATCTTTCAATTCATCCTCTATAATCTTAACTTGTTTGCAGCAGAATCCTGGATCAGAGCTGCTTGTTATGATTCTTCTGCCAGCCTCCCTGCTTCAAGTGTAAAGTCTGCACTTTTTACTCACTTGTATTATGCTTTTGCAGCCATCAACAGTTCCACATATCAACTCTCCTTTCCCTTCTTTACTGAACAAAGTGTCTCAACCTTTACTGCCACCGTTAAACAGAAGAACCCATCAATTATTACTCTTCTTTCGATCGGCCTTGCTTATAGAAACTACTCTGCCTTTTCTACAATGGTCAGCCAGCCTTCTTACAGGGAGTCTTTCATCAAATCTTCCATAAAAACAGCCAAGCAATACGGCTTTCGTGGCCTAGACCTCTCCTGGCTTTGGCCTGACACAAGCTTTGACATGGAAAACATTGGTATTCTATTAGAAGAATGGCGTGCTGCTGTAAATTCTGAGTCAAGAAACACAAGTGAGCCTCAGTTGATCCTCACCATGTCTATTAGTCGCTTGCCGGTAATTGGTGACATTGGTTTTCCAGTTGAATCGATTCACCGAAACTTAGATTGGGCAAATATCATAGCATTTGACTATCATTTGCCCGCGAAAGAGAATGTAACAGGCAACCATGCTGCTTTGTACGATCCTTCAAGCCGTGTCAATACTGATTTTGGTATAAAGGCATGGTTACGAAGAGGACTGCCACCAAGCAAGCTGGTGCTGGGCTTGCCTTATCATGGATACGCATGGAAACTTGTGAATCCTAATGACCATTCCATTGGTTCGCCGGCCTCCGGACCAGATGTGACGATAGATGGTTCAATAGGCTATAAAATGATCAAATCATTTATCTCCAATTATGGTTATGGAGCCACTTCAACTTACAATGCTACATATGCAGCGAATTACTTCACTATCGGAACAACTTGGATAAATTTTGATGATGTTGAGGCTATTAAGACTAAAGTTTCTTATGCCAAGTTGAAGGGACTACTCGGTTGCTACACCTTTCAACTCTCAAATGATGATAAGTGGAAGCTTTCTTATGCAGGTAGGAAATCATTCATCAAGAACATCTATGATAAGTTTGGTGTTTTCTATGGCATCTGATTATTGGGATGAACTTGACAGCTTATGGTGTTGGCAAAGATGACAAAACGAAGAAGAAATTCTGGATTGTAATTTTAGTTCCAGTTGCAATAGTTATCGTTATGCTCATTGTTGCCTCTGTATCATACTGTCTAAGAAGCAGAACACTCATGTCAAAAGGTAGACATTTTCAAACTGCGGATTTTAGTAAGTATGTTCCAGTTTTCATTTTTTTTTTTTTGGTCTCATGGTTCAGGGGAAGAAGATTTTGGCGAAGTATCAAGCACCGAAGAAGGACAACCTATTACTGCTGTGAATGAATATGCAGACCAGAATGCTCCTAATATGCAAGTTTTCACCTTTTTTGAGATAAAAAAAGCTACACATAACTTTTGTTGTGGAAACAAGCTTGGAGAAGGTGGATATGGACCTGTTTACAAGGCAAGGCTCTTGACAAACTTATAAGAGTTATTTATTTGTGTTCATTGATCGGTGTAGGGATGATAGGATGTGCAGAATTGGATTGGGTGCATATATCAGTTTAAATTACTACTCCGTATTACTGATTCCAAATATATGACATTTTAGATAATTAATCTTCCATGAATGTGTAGCAATTCTTTCTTGTGCAAAAGAAAATTCAGCCAAGTGGCGAGAATTTTAGATCCCTAAAAGGTTTTAAGTTGGAGTCTTGTATATAGAGAAATAGGCACTGATAAAATTTTACACCTTTTTCAAGGCTTGCTCGGCTCGAACTCCAGAGAAGTTGGAGCCCATGTGAATGCTGAATACTGAGGCCAAAAAAAAAAAAAGAAACTGTTAAGAAGCAATTATAAATTTTATGTTGGCTTTGCCAGGGTAAACTTCCAAGAGGACAGGAAATAGCAGTGAAAAGACTTTCGAAAACTTCACATCAAGGACTTAAGGAGTTCAAGAATGAGGTTAAACTGACAGCAAAGCTGCAGCATGTTAATCTAGTAAGGCTTTTGGGATTTTGCACAGAAAGGGAAGAGAAAATGTTGATCTATGAATACATGCCAAATAAAAGCCTTGATTTCTATCTATTTGGTAAGGTCGATTCTTTCTAAATTTTGTGCTTAATTTGAGAACATAAAAAACCATGTTTCTAACTTAATACCTTAATTCTGTTTCTGTCAATTTAGATCAGAATAGAAGATTAACATTGAACTGGGAAAAACGCGTCGATATCATTGAAGGGATTGCTCAAGGCATTATGTATCTCCATGAATACTCAAATTTGACAATAATTCACAGAGACATTAAGGCCAGCAACATTTTGTTGGATATTATGATGAAGCCACGGATTTCTGATTTCGGCATGGCAAGAATTTTCCAAAAGGAAAACAATGAAGCCAATACTGGCCAGATTGTTGGAACATAGTAAGCGAGTTGATTCTTATAAAGATTCTTTTGATTCTGGACCCTGCAGGAACTATATGCCTAACCATTTTGTTTGATTCGTACCAATAAAATGCAGTGGCTATGTGCCTCCAGAATATGTTAGACGCGGCATTTACTCCACAAAATATGATGTTTACAGCTTCGGAGTTCTGCTTCTACAGATTATAAGTGGCAAGAAGAATACATGTTTCTATGGCCCGTGCGGAAATCTGAACCTTCTGGAATATGTAAGTCTACTTGCTTCATTCCTTAATATTAAATAATAGCAATTTTCACCACCCCGAAGAATGATTATAGTATGCTCTCTACAGGCATACGAATTGTGGCTTGTCGACAATGGCAAGGAGTTTATGGATCCGATATTAGACGACACATTGTCAGCTTGTAAGCTCCCGAGATGCCTACAGCTAGGGTTGTTATGTGTTCAGGAAAGTGCACTAGATAGACCATCAATCCTGGAAGTTTATTCCATGCTCAAAAATGAAAATGACAATATTGTTAGTCCTAAAAGACCAGCATTCTCAGTTAAAAACAGTGGTGAAATTGAAGAAAATGGACCTAAATCAAGTCAAACTATAGGTTCAGTCAGCAATGCAACTATTTCCCAAATGTTACCCCGATGACTTTGTTAAAAGAAATTCAATGAATGATTTTTTTGGCCAGTGTTGCCACTGTGTAGCAGGAAAAACATTCCAGAATGCCTATTGTCAATAGCTAATGTGAAGCATTAATACTGTTTACAGAAACTTTTGAATTTGATTATATAGCAGACTGATAATAGGTAATCTTGAAATCATAGGCTCTGCAGGTCGTCAGAGAGAGGAGGAAACCAACCTACAAGAAAACCCATCCGCCTCTCTGTGAGCAAAGCCTCATTCTTTAACTAATTAACATTGCAGCCACGATAGATCGCTGTGTCTTCAATTTTATTGTACTCTCAAGAGAAGAAGTAGAAGAAGAAAATAAAATGAGGGTATTTCGGAACATTGGAAGTCTTGGTAAAATTGGAGATTATTTTTTTGTCAGTGTTGGTAATTCTGTAAGCCTACTTTTCTGTCAAAGTGTCAACTGTCAATTATGTTTGTCCAAAATTATTAATTTTATCTCTTCATTTTCTAATATGAAAAACAGAGAATTTGAAAAAATAACAAAAGAATCTCATGCTTCATCTAAAAAACTACTACAATGTATATATGCGCAAGATGAGCTCCACACTTTATTATAAAAGATTGTTACTAACTCATTAAATTATTTATAAAACTAATGTGAATCCGCGCAAGGAGTATATTGCCATAATTTTTAAAATTATAATAACATTACTTGAGAGATAAATTTTTGTAATAATTAAATATTCTGAGATTTTATTAATTAAATTACTTATTAACACTTTTTTTTTCATTTAATGATTCCGGTATCCGGTAGTCACAAAGAATCTTACTATTCCGAAGTCGAGCTGAGTGAACCCATAAAATGAGCAAAGATCTCCCACATTTATTTTCTTCATACATAAGATTTAAATCCGATATCTTACTTGAGGAAATCCAAGCTCCATTCTCGAGACCTTACCCGAGACCTTATTAACACCCTTTCTTTAACACGTATAATATAATTCTTAAACAACTTTTTTATATCTTATACTAAAAAAAATAGGATTTTAGATGGAATAAAAAATAAGAATGAACCACATAGTGTTGAAGTAGGTTCAGTTTGAGGAATTTTTAAATTATTTTAAAATATTAGAATATTTAATATTGTTACACATCAAATTTTATGAGTAAAAATACTTAGGTTCATAGCCTTTATGTGAATGTCAGCTATCTTGACGCAGCATATAACGTGAATAATCAACATACAATTGATTATTGAAGAAAAATATAGAAAAAATTGCACCGGGTATGGTTTTTAAGTAAAATGTTTTCAAATATACAGTGATTTTCATTTTGCTTTTCAAGCGTGCGGTTTTTCTTCTTTTTTTTTTTTTTATTTTACATGATTCCTTCAAAAGCCCACAGTGCCCTTATTTTTTATTTTATGTTTTTCTTTCTCTTTTTTTATTTTTTTATTTACTTTTTAATTTTTATTTTTATTTACTTTTTTTAATATTTTCATTTGT
>CATIWM010003432.1:0-34465 GCA_949671775.1 Mallotus repandus | reverse complement strand
ACTCAAAGCAGCAAAGCATAGAAATAGTATTTCTAGGTATAAAAGGGTAGCCCAATCTTTATTAGCCTAAATGGGTTTCTAAAGTATGGGCTTGGACCTTTATAGATAGAAATACCTCATGGCAACATACACAAGCAAGTTGGGTAAATCCTAAGGGAAGTTACTAGGCCACTACATGAGCTGAGTCCGGTGAAAAAGGTCAAGGTTCCCTTAACAAGATGCCCTCCTTTAAGACTTGAGTTGCAGGCCAAGGTCAAAGGGGCCCGACATCCTTTACCAACTTGAGAGAAGACTACCCCCCTTTAAGACTTAGGTCACAGACTCTAGTCAGATGAGCCCGGTAATCTCTCTTGAACCGAGTTAAGGCTAAGAGTGATGGTTAGCCAATTTACAATCCTAGAAAGCTAGTGGAATCAAGGAACTATAAACTAACGCCATCGGCTAGTAGGGACATGCAAGAATGAATGCAAGAATAAAATAATAATTAATAAAATAATTCTAAAGAACACAAGTAGAATCTGTATCTCTTATCCCCAGTGGAGTCGCCACTGTAGACGGCGGGGTTTAGCGCGAGCCCAAGTTTATTGCAACCGCGACACTGTTTGAGCTCAGGGCTCTAGGGAACACACTAACCACGGTCACAAAGACATGGCGTGGAGATGTGGAGTCGCCACCTAGGGTAATAACTGGGACAAATCGAAAGTGGTGGTAACTCGATTCTCTAATACAAGCTAGCACCACAACCAAGAGTTTTGGATACAGAATACCAACTTCTTTTAGTCTTGTGTTCATTTAGAATTATCTTATTAATTACTATCATATTCTCTAATTACATGCAATTTTATTAAACCCTAATTGAACATCCATCTAACCCTGAGGCAACCAATCCATGAAAAAGCATATAACAAATGTATTCAAAGCGTAATGTCCCTAAATCTGAACTACATTTGATTTTAATTTAAGTCAACTAAATCTACATATTTTATTTACAAGTGCAATGGAACTAAAAGTGGGCCTACATTTTGATAATTAGTGAGCCTAAATCTATTTATTTTAATTATAAAGAGAATGGGTATAAGTCTATTAAATTTTAAAAGAAAAAAATGAATTAGTGGGCTTAATTCTAATCAATTTTAATTAAATGAAATGATCCTAAGTCTACAAATTATGAAGGCTTTATTAATGGGCTGAGCTAAGTCTAAATTAATTTTATTTAACTAAAATGGGCTTAAAATCTAAATTAACCTAATGGACCTAAATTGTTCTTAATTAAATCTAAAACCAATTTTAAAGCCTATTAATTAAGTGAGTTAAAACCTACATGTGGGCTTGGCGGCCCAAAACAAATAAAAAAAAAGTCCAAATAATAATAAAAAAAATAATAAATAAAAAAAATAAACATTATGTGATTTTTCTAACCCTAATTTTAATTACATACAACCTAAAATTAATCTGAAGTCATCATTAATTTCAATTGAATTTACCAAATGAAACCCTAATTAACTAACCAATTAATCAAAATAAAAACACATGCCACACACATGATTGCACTATTCCCACTATTGGGGCAATTATAATGATCTATTGAGAACAAAAATTAAAATTAATTACAACCAAAAAAAAATTACAAAATAAATGAATAAAAAATCCTAAAACTATGTTCAAATACAAAATTTAATCCATGACATTCCATGGACCTTCATAGGTTTTGTTCTCCACAGTGGATTCAAATCACCCCATCCATAATCATAGACACAAAAAATAAATAAGGATTAGTAACTAAAAAGATAAAAATAAAAATTAAATCAAATCAAATCAAAATTAAATAGAATAAAATAATCAAATAAAATAAGAAGAGAAAGGAGTAAAAAAAAGAACTAGTTTGATGGATGCAGTATTGATTTCCCTCAAAAGGTGATCACCATTGATGAAAGCCTATGGCTTTTGTTGTGTTTGTCTGTGATTTTGATTTATTTGGATCTGATTCACGGCTAAAACTTGAAAAAAAGTACGTGAAAAATAAAAAAAAGTGGGTGTATTTTGGTTGACGGCTAAGAATCAGAAAAGTTAAGAGAAAAGAAAATAACCCCCACACCCCCTTCTACGTGAAAAAAAAATCACGTACTTATAAGAGACACCATCTGTAACACTAAGTTGGTACAGGATAATAAAATTTTATTTTTACTATTTATCTATAAAAATATATATTTATCACTTTATTTATCAAATGAAAACTAATCAAAATCTATAGATAAATAACAAATAAATAAATAAATTCATAGAAAAAACAAGAAGGGCTATTTTCAGTCGGAAATAGCCAAAAGCAAAGTTAAAAAATGCTCCTTCAAATTTGTAATCAATGGGCCGAACGGCCCATTCATCACTTTCTTTTTTTTTAAAAAAACTAAAAAAATTGTTGAAAATCTATTTTAAATATAAAAAAATTAATAATAACAATAATTAAAAAAATAGTTCCTAAAAATAATTTAAAATTTTGTTTAAAACCAATAAATCAAATCCAATAAATCTAATTTCATAATCTATTTTCATCACCGTGTCCTCTGTCGCATCCATACTCTAATCATCCCGAAATTGGGTGCTTACAACCACCAAAAGCTACCGTTGATGGTGTAGTTACTACTCTTCCAAGAAGTGAATGGAAGAACAAATAAAAGGAAAAAAATTACAAGAATAAAAAGGCTATAATCACTATAGTCTCCTCCATGACAAGAGAAGAAAGTGTCACGCTTCAACATTGCATTTCGGCTAAGGAAATGTGGGAGACCTTGTAAAATCACTATGAAGGAAATGTATAAGTTAGAAGCAAAAAAGTTCAACATGTATGAGTATGAACTCTTCAAAATGAAGTCACACGAATAAATCACAGAGATGATAAATCGTCTCAATACTCTTCTCACAACCCTTAAGAAACTTGGTAAATATTTCACCAAGGAAGAAGTAAATAACAAGATTCTGAGAATCCTACCTAAGAAGGATTGGGAATCTCGAGTTACTTCAATTGAGGACGCTTAAGATCTTGCTACTCTCTCAATTGATGTGCTAATTGAGAAACTCCTCACCCATGAGCTTATAATAAAGCAACGAGGTGAACAGCAAGAAGAGAAGGAAGAGAAAAATAAGAGCATTGCTTTAAAAGCTTCATAAGATAATAGTGAAGAGAAAAGCATTGAAGATTCTTGTGATGAAGATGGTGATATTTCCATGCTCACAAGAAACGTTAATAAGTTCTTAAGAAAGAAAAACTCCTCAAGAACAAGAAACTTCAACAAAAAGTATGAAGGACAAGGTAAGAACAAGACTAAAGAGGCTACTTGCTATGAATATAAGAAATCGGGTCACATCTGAAGTGAGTGTCCCAAACTCAAATTCAAGAACAAGACAACAAATGAAAGGAAGAAGTCCTTCAAAGCTACTTTGGATGACTCCTCCTAATCCGAGAAGGAAGAGGAACAACAAGAAGTGGCCAACCTTTGCTTCATGGCTCTTAAAAACGAAAATAAGGCAACATCTACTTCTAATTATTCTTGTGATGATTGTGAATATGATGATAATGATGATGATGATGATGAAAGCTCTGTTATGCTTAAATGCAATACCTTACTTTTTAAGAAGAAGCATTATAAGCATGAGTTAACTAGCTTAACCAAGGAATTTGAAATTTTAAAAAATGAATTTTCTAATCTTGCTAAATCAAATGGTAAACTTGCTAGTGATTTAAAAAATTTGAACTCCTTGGATGACCAACTAAAGAAAGCAAGTGATAAAACTCATAAGCTTTCTGAGGAGGTCTTAGAATTAAAGAATTCCATTTCTAAATTCAAGAGAGGAAAAGAAACTCTAGATAGTCTTCTTGACTCTCAAAAATTTCATGGAGATACTCAAAGAATTGGATATGAAAATGGAATGCCTTCTTCTTCTTCATCAAGCATTAATTTTGTTAAATCTTCACATGATTCAACCACTTCTACCTCTAAAACAAATGAGGCTCAAGCTTTTAAAGCTAAAAAGTCTCATGTGTCAAATAATAAGAGAAGGTCTCATAAGACTCAACCTCCATTGACACAAAGAGGTAAAACTCAAACTAGAGCACCATAATCTAAGCATGCTTATATGTATACTAGACATAATTATAATAGGCATGCTTCATAACACAATGCATATAAACATGTTGCACAAACCTATCAAAATACACATTGTCACTGTCAATGTATGTATCACACTATGACTCAAAAGAGTTGTAGAAAGCATTCACTACCACAACACATAAGGCATGTTATACATACTAGGAAAGCATACTATCCTAGAAGAAATAAATTTGCAAATGTTAAGTGTTTTTATTGCATGACCAAAGGTCACTCTAGCAATATATGCTTCTATAGAAAACTTCATTTGTAATTGCTACCTTTGGATTACTTTGAGACTAACAAACCTAGACCAATTAATGTTTGGGTTCAAAAGAATGTATAAATTGTGTTTTGTAGGTGTGCTTAAATTCCACAAGAGCAAAAGGCAAGTGGTATCTTGATAGTGGATGTTCAAGACATGTGACAGGAGACAAAGAACAATTCAATAAGCTTAATGCCAAGAATGGAGGATATGTTACTTTCTGGTATAATGCAAAAGGAAAGATTATTGGCATTGGAGAAATCGATAATCCTCAATCCTTATCTATACATCATATATTGCTTGTTGATGGTCTTAAACATAATTTTCTTAGTATAAGTCAATTATGTGATATGGGAAATAAGGTCTCTTTCCATCCTAAGAATTGCTTTATTAGTAGTCTTGATGAAGACAAAGCAATTTTTTGTGGTGAAAGAGTTGACAATGTCTATGTTATTGAATTAAATAAAACTGATAACAAATATATTAAATGCTTGATGTCTATTTCCTATGACACATGGACATGGCATTGAAGGTTAGGACAAGCAAATTTTGAGCTTTTAAATGATCTTTGTAAGCATGAACTTGTGATTAGACAACCGAAGCTTGAATTCACTAAGGATAAACCTTATGATGCTTGTCAAAAAGGAAAATAATCCAAGTTCTCATTTAAGCTAAAAAATGTTGGGTCAACTTCTAGGCCACTTGAACTTATACATATGGACTTGTTTGGTCTAATTAGAGGTGCTAGTCTCAGTGGAATGCACTATGCATATATACTGGTTGATAACTACTCTAGATACACTTGGGTGTTTTTTTTGCTCATAAGAATGATGCTTTTAAAGCTTTTAAAAATTTTACAAAAATAGTTCAAAAAGAAAAAGGTTTTTGTATTCTATCCATTAGAAGTGGTCATGGAACTGAATTTGAAAATGAATTCCTTAAAATCTTTTATAATGAAAATGGCATTTCATATATATTTTCTTCTCCTAGAACTCCTCAACAAAATGGGGTAGTTGAAAGGAAAAATGGAACTCTTGTGGAAATGGCTAGAACAATACTTCATAAGTATAATTTGCCTCTATACTTTTAAGCGGAAGCTGTTAACACATCTTGTTATATTGCAAAGAGAGTTTCCAAATGACCAATTTTAAATAAAACTTCTTATAAGCTTTGGAACAATAGAAAACCCAAAATATCAAATCTAAGAGTGTTTAGATGCAAGTGCTTTATATTAAACACTAAGGACAACCTAGGGAAATTTGATTCCAAAGCCGATGAAGGAATTTTCCTAAGCTATTCCACCTCTAGCAAAGCATATAGAGTGTTTAATAAGAGAATTCTAGTAGTTGAAGAATTTATGCATGTTGTCTTTGATGAATCAAACTCACTTGATCCTAGAAAGGATATTTGTAGTGTTGATGATAATGTAGGTGATCTTATGGAAGAGAAGACTCAAGAAGAAAACACTAACAAACCTTTGGAAATTGAAAATCCTAGAAAAGAGGAAGGTGAGAAGATGCCTCAATTTATCTTGAAGGATGACATACCAAAGGATTGGTAATTCAAGAAAGCTTATACTTAAGACCTCATTATTGGTGATACTACAAAAGGGGTAACAAATAGATCTTAACTTAAGTTTATTGTTAATTTAGCCTTCATTTCTCAAATTGAACCCAAAAATATTGATAATGCATTGAGTGATGAATTTTAGGTCCTTGCTATGCAAGAAGAGTTGGACTTTGGTTCCTAGACCAAAACATCATCCTATTATAGGCACCAAATGGGTGTTTAGAAGTAAGATGAATGAACAAGGTGTCATAACTTGGAATAAGGAAAGACAAGTAGCCAAAGGTTATAATCAAGAAGAAGGCATTAATTATAATCAAACCTTTGCCCCTGTTACAAGGATAGAGGCAATTAGAATGCTACTTACATTTTCATCTTACATGGATTTTAAACTTTATCAAATTGATGTTAAAAGTGTATTTTAAATGGTTTTATTAAAGAAGAGGTTTAGGTTGAATAACCTCTGAATTTTGAAAGTTTTGATTTTCCAAACCATGTATTTAAACTTTCAAAAGCATTATATGGATTGAAACAAGCTCCAAGAGCTTGGTATGAAAGGTTGAGGAATTTTCTATTAGAAAAAGGATTCTCTAAAGGAAAAGTTGATATAACTCTTTTTATAAGGAAATCTGAGCATGATTTATTAATTGTTCAAATATATGTTGATGATATTATTTTTGATGCTACTAATCATTGCTTGTGTAAGGAATTCTCTAAGTTAATGCAAGGAGAATTTGAGATAAGTATGATAAGTGAACTTAAATTCTTTCTTGGACTACAAATCAAGTAATGCAAAGATGGGATCTTCATTAATCAAACCAAATATGCTAGAGACATTCTCATGAAGTTTGGAATGGATTGAGTCAATTCTAGTAAAACTCTAATGAGTACCACCAATAAACTCAACAAGGATGAGGATGGCAAACCAGTTGATGAAAAGTGCTTTAAAGGTATGATATGATCCCTTCTTTATTTAACTACTAGTAGACTTGATATAATTTTTGCTACTTGCTTGTGTGCTAGATTTCAGTCTAGTCCTAGAGAATTTTATTTGAATGCAATTAAAAGAATTTTCAAATATCTAAGTGGAAGTTTGCATTTAGGACTTTGATATCCTAGGAGTTCATCCATTGACTTAATTAGTTATTCAGAGACTTTACCGATAGTTTATTAGATAGAAAGAGCACTTCTGGAACATGTCAATTCTTAGGACAATGTTTAGTTTCTTGGTTTAGTAAAAAATAAGTTTTAGTTGCCTTGTCCACCGCAAAAGCTGAGTATGTGGCGGCAAGTCTTTGTTGTTCACAAGTTTTGTGGCTAAAACAACAATTAATGGACTATGGCATTTACCTTAATCACATTCTAATCAAATGTGATAATACAAGTGTTATAAACCTTAGGAAAAATCCCATTCAGCATTCAAGAAAAAAGCATATAGATATTAGATATCATTTCTTGCGTGATCATGTTCAAAGTGGTGATATCTCACTTGAATTTGTTGATACAAATAAACAACTTGCAGATATCTTCACCAAACCTCTCAATAAAGAGAGATTGAATTTCATTAAACATGATCTTGGTATGATTGATGGTTTTAGTTTATCTTGAATGTTTGTTTAATTACTATATTGATGGTTGGATTATTTAGTTTCACAATTTAATGTGAAATCATGTTGCGCTTATCATTTGCTTTAAGTGTTTGATAAATTATCTTTAGTATATGTGATGTTTGCTTTAATTTTAATTTTTTTAATTGATTATTGAATTCATTTCAATAAATTGATTATTCAAATTTAGCATTTTTTTAAATTGTTATGCATTCGCATATGTTTAAAATCTTATTATTTGAGATATAATATGATCTTTAAATATCTTCAAATGATTTCTATTTCCTTGCATATTAATAATTAATTGTTGAATTAATTTCTATAAATTATTTATTTTATTGCAATAAACTCCCTCTTTAAATGAGTTTTATTAAATTTTTTCCCTTTATCCATAATTAAATTCAAATTTTATATGCATTAAAGGACTTAATTGAACTTGAATTTGAGTTAAAGAGTAATATTTTAAACGATTTTGGACTGTCAAGGATCAAATCCCGCCCAGTACTTTCACCTATCCCAGCCAAGATTCAAATATGTACATTTCTCAAAGCGAAATAGCACATATCCCGGTCTGGATCCCGATCTAGATCAAACCCGGGACATGCAGTCCCGACCGAGATGAGTGTATGTCCCGACCGGTATCTATCTCCTGATAGCTTATGGATTTTGATTACATATGCCTCTTTTACTATCTAATCAAAATCAGGAATGGATTTTGTTTTTGTTTAAAATTCTAATTTTGAATGTTGTTTAAACCCTAATTTATGTCTATAAATACTCATATATTTTTTTTCTTTATCATTCACTCTTTCATTCAAGTTTTCTACACACCTCTCATCCTCCTTTAGTTCTTCCCTAAGCAATTTCCTTTTGCTCATCAATGGCTCCTAAGAAGGCAATCAACTTTCCTCCTTCTTCTTCTCAAGAAACATCCTCTAAGAAGGATAAACTAAGAAGGACACACTCTACTCAATCCTACATAAAAGAAGAGTTCAAAATGAGAGTTTCTCAATTTCAAAAAAGAAATTTTGTTCCTTCAAGGTTCATGCATGAAGAAACTCTCAACAAACTTGGATGTTTTAAGGAAGTAAAAGAACTCCTAACCTTTGTAGGTTTGTTTGAATATGCCTTCAGCCCTCTTCCTTCTTACCAATATTTAATTGTGAAATTTCTTACCTTCTATACTCTTCGTTCCACAAAATTTGATAATGACAATCCCTATTTCTCTATGACATTTAAATTAGATGGGAAAGATTGCTTCATGACATGTGAAGAATTTGATTCTCTCTTCAGTTTTACTTATGAAGGCCATGTTCAAATCAAAGGAAATTGGCATGGATATAACTTTTGGAATGATTTATTGGTCACACAAAAGCTTCTCACCTCAAAAACAAAGCCTTGTGATATGTGCACCATTTTATTACCTACTCTATTAATGGTAGAGGTCTTTCCAATGAAACCCTTTCTTTAGATAATCTTTTTATCCTCCATTGTATGGTGCACAAGGAACCTATTGCCTTAGGAAGATTTATGCAATGGGCATTGTGGCTAATTAGTGATAGTCACACCGGTGCTAATTGTGTTGGTGGAATTGTCACAAAATTGGCTCAACACCATGGCATAGAACTTGATGTTTTGCACCCCACAAAACCCATGCTTCTTGATGAAACCTTTATAAAAAAATTCCAAACAATTCACCTCCATCGATGAAGTTTGGGTTTGGAAGCATGACCTTGGAGTTAGTGAACACTTGGATGCTCTTTTACAAGAGATTCATGAATTTGAAGGTGAAGGACAAGAAGAAGTGCAAGAGGAAGAGCAAGAGCAAAATCCTCAAGTTCCTTATCAAAGGAAAAGGCTAAGACAAGAGGGTACTTCATTAGGAACTCAAGCTTTTAGAGATGAACCTCAATGTGTAGGGCAACTCTTTGATAGAATGAGCTTAATGGAAAGGAATTTCAATGAACACTTTGATAGAGTGGATTCTAACATAGCTCATCTTCAACATGATGTCCACTATCTCTATGAGCAATAAGGCTACTCTTACTCATAAGCACCCTTCACTCATCCTCCTCAACCTTCTCCCCAACAAGACTACCTTGTTTTTATGTATTTAATGTCTTTTTGTTGGTATCTATTTGGTTTATTTTCAGTTTATGCTTTGTTGCCTTTCAGTTTTTAAACTAAGGGTTGTATGTTTGTGTCTTGATTACAATTGATATTTTACATATCATTGTAATCCTATCCTTTTTATTAAATGCAATTTTACTTTTATTAATTTAGGTTCATCTTTTTTTTTATTTTAACAAAGGGAGAGAAAAATTTAAGTTTGCTTAATTCTTTTTGTGATTATTATTTATTATTTATTATTTTTATTTTTATCTTCTTATTTGTTACATGCATTGTAAGTATGCCTACTTTTGTGTTTTTATATTAATTAATGATCATATTATCATGTTTTTATATTTGTGATAATTGGCCTTATTTTACTAACTTAGTTATATTTTAATAAAATTGTTTTTACATAGGGGGAGATAAAAATTTTCTTTTCCATGTCTTTATTGTTTTAGTTCTTGGTCTTTAAAAGTTCTATATACTATTTTTGTGATGCACTATAAAAGGCCTTGCCATTTTTTTAAAAAAAAAATTATATTTCTTATCATGTCCATAGGGAGAGTAATAAAGAAATATATTTTCATTTAATTTCATAATATGTGTCATATTATTTTAAATTTGTATTATCTTAAATTGTTATATTTGATATTCTCCATTAATTTCTTTTCATTTGAATTCCTTACTCCTTAAACTTAATTTTTATAAAGTGCATGAATTAAAGCGGAGTAAAAATTGTATATTTAATTGGAATTCAAATTATCACGCACTTCACTTTATATTATTCTCAAACTAAAAACAAGTTTGTCAAAATCAAAAAGGGGGAGATTGTTAACCTTAGTAATAATCAATCTTGATTTTTATCCTAACAAACTTAATTTTTAGCATTTAATATGTTTGTTTAAGTGTGTATAAGTTAGGACTTAATTAGATGTCAAAATGGAGTAAAAAAATCAAAGAAAAACATCTTTGGACTTCAGTCACAAGTATGGTCATGACCAGGATCAAGCATGTACAAAATTGCTCCAAATAAGCAAATTTCCAGTGCACATCCCAAGTCCGATCCCGACTGGGACCAGGACCGGGACATGCAAGTCCCGCCCGGGATGGATGGTGCCTGCCCGGGATGGATGGTGCCTGACCAGGATGAAATAACTTCAAGTTGACTCGTTGAGGCAGTACATATCACAAGATCTTATCCCGCTCGGGATCATGCACATCTCGACCAGGATTATGCATATCCCGCCAGGGATCAAGCTGGTCGGATGATTTTCTCTTCAGCAAATTTCCAATCTTTGAGGTAGTACATATCCCGATCCCAGTCCTGACAGGAACGGTGCCTAGGATCAATGCAGGATTTAAAATATAACAGCTATAACATATATAATTTTGAATGTCCAGACCAGGACTGATGAAATCCTGACCGGGACTAGAGTTATTACAGCTCAAAAGTCCAAATAACATTCAAATGTTGTTTGAATTTTTTGGCAACAAAATTATTGTTTCTAACAGCTATAATTGAATTACTCAAGTATGAATATAACCTCTAAAGATCACTTGATGTTAAGAAGCTTGTTTATTCATTACATACTTTCAAGCATTCAATTAAGCTCTCAAAATTCTCTTTAAATCATTTTTGTGTTAGATAAACTCTTGTGAGAGTTTAGTGAGTGTTAGAATAGAAATTCTTATTCTTCTATTTTTTGGGATTTAGAAAATGCGAAGTAAGATTCTATTCTAAAAGAATTTGTTTAAATGTATAGCCATTAAAACACTTAGGAATTTGATTTTAGTGGAAGCCTTGAAAACACTAGTGTAAGGTTTGAATTGAGACTAAAACTTAAAGTTGTAAGAATCATTCTAGGGATATAGATTGCGGTAATTCAAAATCCTAACTTGGGGATAAGTTAGGTGGAGATATAGGATTGTTGAGAATTCGAACTCCGTAAATTCTTATGGTCATCATTCTTCCTTCTCAATATTCTTTTAATTCTTGTTCAATTTCTTTTAAGTTTCAATTTTTTGTTCGATAGCCCTATTCACCCCACAGGGCACTTTCACAATCATTACAAAATGATGAGTGATTAACTATTACTAAAATCAACAAAATCATAAACTAATAATTAGTTACTAATTATAGTATTAGAAAAGTTAACATAATCATTAAACAATTATTGCTTCATGGTCAAATTAGTGTCAATTCGAGGGAGAAAACTTATGCAGCCAGAATATGTGTCCAGTCTGCTACTCCCTCAAGTGGAATGGACCAAGATTTTAAAAACAATATATGCATACCACCATTGCAACTAATGGAATGGGCATTCCACTAGTGCAAATGGTGGTATGCAGTTTTCCTCTATCCAAGAATGCCACCCCAGCCAAAAGTACCACAAATTGGGAAAATCTTTCAAAATTCACCATAAAAAAGGAAAATAGTTTGAAAAGCACCATAAAAAGAGGATTTCTTTTATTTTTTACCACAAAAGGGTAAATAACCCCATGTCTCAGTATAATAGAGACGAAATAAAGATACTTAATAGTTAATATACAAAAATAGTTTTGTGAGTCACTATACTAAATTACATTTTTAGTGAAAAAAAAAGGAAAAATTGAACAAAAACTTTCTCATTCCAAGAGTAAAAAAGCCATTGCAACTTTAACTAAGCCTCAAGCTTAATATTATGATAATTGAAACCATGTAATTAACAAGATTTCATTATGAACCATCACTTTGATAAAGTGCTTTTACTATTTTTAAAAATAAATGTTGCTAATGACACGTATTGATGGTTGCAGCGGAACCCTCCTAACAAAATTTTTTTGGGAAATTTCAATAGATGAACCTTTTGACCCATATGTTTTTATTTTTTCTTTGTATTTTTATTTTTTTCATTTTTGAATTTCTGGTTTTTCAGTTTTACGTTTCTGTTTTTTTCATTTTTTATCTTTTTTTTGTTAGCTATGTAATTTGCTCTATAACTTTTTTTCATTACCTATTTGTTCTTTTTGAATTCCTCTTAATTGAAGTTGATTGTATGTATTTATTTAATTTTTATATCCTATATAATTTTAATGTTTAGTTTAATTAGCTTAATTTCTTATGTGATTTTTGAAATTTTTGAATGAGCTATTTAAAACTAGCCTAATTATTTTTTTTCAATAGAATCTTTGTTTTTATTAGTATCAATAATAAAAATAATTTTTTTAATATATTACATAATTTTTTTGTTGTTTTTCAATTTTTTTATTTTTATTTTTATTTTTTTATTGTTTGTTGTTTTATCTTTCTCAAAAACATCTCAATGTGCATTAACTTCATAAAAAGAACATAAATTGCAAACAATGGAAATCCTTGGAAATCTTGATGATAACACAATCATAGCGAGGCTATTAATTAACTTGGGTTAGGCATGTATAGAAATTAATTGTCAAACCTCTCATATTATAGATTCATTTCTAAACCAACATTTATGAGATAATACATTGATCTAAACATGCTTTAACTTATATGTGATTTGATTGTAATGCTCTGCGTAATTAATGATACAAACTCGTCTTTATCAACTTAATGTCTATTAGTATGATTATAGGAATTGTGAATTCTTCTTGTTTTGACTTTAACTTTTTACCACTCCTTAATTTCTTTCTATTATATATATTTTCTTATTGTAGTTGTTATTTCTCATGATAAATTTTAGAGGTTATTTCTCATGATAAAGTTTCTTTCATTCTAACTCTATTTTGTACATTATAAAATAGACCCATTTATAATGTATAATACACACAATTCAATAATATATTATTTCTTTATGATATGATATTGGAGTTTAGCTCTATTGAAGTTCTTTTGTCTTTCTGTTTGATTTTTTTGTTCTTGTCGAATTCATTTTTTGATCTATTTTTAAAAATTCTGCCATGGACAAAATTGATGTCTTCAAACCAATGACCATTATGTTGATCGGATCAAGCTATAATCTTTAAGTCTAAAGTATGAAAAGTTTCTTAATTGAGTGTAAACTCTGACATATAATTATTGAAAATATTGCTATACCTATACAAGACAAAAAAGAATTCACAATTTCTATAACCATACTAATAATTTCAATTACATTCAAGAGGAGTACAAGAGACAAATGTGGAGAAAAATCATAAGGATGGTATTACTTTCAGCCAATAGGTCGAACCCCTGCACCAACCTATATTAAATCTTAACCATCCTGATGGTTAAAAAAATGTCAAACACATACATGTTCGCACAACTCCATAAGTATATGGATAGTGGTAAGTAATAAAGTGATAAGTATAGTATCGTTCCCACAAGGAAATGGTACTAAGTACTAGCTGTCAATCAATTTTCCCTAACTAGCACAAATCGAATTAAATTATAAGAATTAAATTAAATAAATTAAAATAAACTATCTACTTTAATTAATCTAATTAAATCAATGGGATAAACTAGCTCGAGGCGAAACGCAGTCTTTTTGGCCCAACGTGCGACTTTGGAGAGTGGATTAAAGCAGCTTACCTCTGTTCCTCGTTATCTTGCATCTTTCGACGAAGATTCTAATAGGCCAACTCATCAAACACATCTTCAACATCGTGGGCTACATGTCTGAGCTTATTGAGCTTCAATTGTAATGAGTGAGTGAAACCACCCCTGATAAAGTTTCTTCCACCACAAAATCAAGGAAAATACAACCATAATAATGGTCAATTTCTCACAAGGTTCAGATAGAAATGGGTGGGCAGATATGTAGGTAGAGCAAAATTTGACAAGTAGAGGGAATAAATATTGTTATTGTGATGTGAAGAGCAAATTAATAAGTTAATGATCTATTTTCTTTTTAGTTCATAAAAATTGAGATGTAATCATGGACGTGACTTTTGGTATGGCCAACCAAAAAGAAGAAAAGAAGAGAGATAAGAGAAGAGAAAAGGAAGAGAGTGTTTAGATAGAAGAAAATATTAAGAAAAATTATAAGAAGATAACATTAGAATTACAGAGTAAGCAAAAATGAGTTATGTTATTTTTCATCAGTGGTTGTACAAAAGAATCTCCAGCTGCCTTTGCAATTTACCAGCTCATCCGTATCTAACAAACTCTCTTACTCTATATTTGGTTTAATTCCATTAAAAATTCATTTCATTTCTAAAGGAATTTTAAATAAAATTTATTTAACCCAAACATATTTTGTCAATAAAAATAAATTTAGTTTTAATCAATTTTACAAAATTTTCATTTAAACTAAACACACTCCTTGAATTTGCAAATGAATTTCAAAAAAATTTATGAAATTCATTTGAACCAAACACACTTTTAATAAATTTTTTTACTTCAATAAACTCTCTATTCAAGACTAATCACAACTAAATTATGAATAACAACCAATCAACTAAAAACAGGGAAAGTTATAACTTTGAATTTTAGATAATTATTTTGAAATATTAATAGGTGAAGTGAAATATATATATATTTTCTACAATCTTAATTTCGATTTGCTTCAACTATAAGGATTAAACAATAGTAGGTTAAATGACTTGGACATGAGCAAATCGTATAAACTATTGATACCCCATAGATATATTTCTAATATGATAAGGATTGATTATCCTAAATAAGGGTTACTTGTAGAGGAAGAATGTCCAATCCAAATAGGAAGAGAGTCCCTCATTAAGAAGACTTCTGGAATAAGGAAGATACTCCTCAACAGGCATAAATCCTACACGGATGAGGAATCCTATTCCTCTCAGGTTTAAGAATCACTACCTCTATAAATACTTCTCGCATCTTTCATTCTTATTCATTCTATTCTTAGCTCATTATTCTCTTTATCTTTCTAAACTCTCTCTTTATAGTCCCTAACTTGGGCATAGGAGGGTTTATGGGGATCCTCCCTACCTTTTACCTTGCCCTTTGTTGATTGCTTGCTTACAGGACCTAGAGGATTTGAAAATCAAGTTATCAAGTGGCGCTGTCTATGGGGACCTCTTGCATTAAAGCCATTATCATATGTCGAGTAAAGCACTCACATCATGACTTCCATCCCACCACCAGGCATAACTCCAAACACTCATATCAACCAATCAGCCCCTATTCCTATAATCAATCCATCAGCACCCATCCCACCGATAAATTTGTTAGTACCTTGGCAGCATATTGGACCTCATCCCAAATTCCCCTTGATACACATACGCCACTCGTTATTACTCAGCGATGGTAAACTCTGGGTACCAATTTCCCTTATTATGCCCCCTACAACACACTAGCAGACCTATACCCTCCATATCTTTCCCAAGTCTATCAAAAACTCCTACCATAAACACGCCAGACCTAAACACTGTAACCCAGGCATTCAACCTACCTCTATCAAACAAAGAGGCGATGATTAGAAATATCCAAGCCCAAATGATCCTAATGTAATAACAACTGAATGCCTTGATTCAAGACAACAATCTCGGAACAGCTAATCTAGAGAACAATGTGATAATACCACCAGTAATGACTCAAAGCGTACTCTCAGCCTTATATGACTCAAAACTAGCTTAGAAGGTTGAGGAAGTCATACAGAAAGCTTGTACTAGCCCAAAAAAGGAGAATGAATGCACTCTGGAAGGGACAACGCCTTTCGTGAGCAGA
The DNA here is from genome assembly GCA_949671775.1 of Mallotus repandus. Taxonomy (NCBI): domain Eukaryota; kingdom Viridiplantae; phylum Streptophyta; class Magnoliopsida; order Malpighiales; family Euphorbiaceae; genus Mallotus; species Mallotus repandus. Next base: position 18,136 of record CATIWM010003432.1, on the reverse strand, counting down.
ATAGTCAAAACAGAAATCCCATCCAAGTTCACACTACCTCTACTAGATCAATATGATTGTACTAGAGATCCAATCAACCACATATAATCATTTAGAACTAAGATGATACTCCAGAATGTGAATGACAGAATCTTGTGCTGAGTCTTTCCTAGCACGCCCACCAAGACTGCTCAGAGGTGGTTTCATCAACTTCTTAAGAATTCATTTTCATCCTTTGAGGAGCTGGTCGAAAAGTTCAAAACTCAATTTATCACTAATGTTCCATCTGCCAAAAATATAAATGATCTCCGGATATGCAAACAAGAAGCCAATGAATCATTGAGGAGCTACTCGGTAGGTTCAATAAAATCGATATGCAGATTGAGAATTTAAGCGATGAAATGGCCATAAAGGCAATAAAGAATGGAACTCGGTTGGGAAAGCTCAAAGACAAGATCATGACAAAAAAACCTCACACTTTCTCCGAGGTTATGTCTATGGCCATAAAGTTGATCAAGCTAAATGATGATAAAAGGCTACGTCGGGATGATGAAAGGCCACCTTACAAGAAGACTAAAAGGGCTGATTTAAGAAGGCCAGCAGTTCCTCGTAACAACTTCAGAAATCCGGTGGAGGGATTAAGAAGAGAAATTGAAATGTATACACCTTTAAATGCCACATGGTCAGAAATTCTTATATGGACCACGCAGAATGCCATAAGTATACCTCCAACTAGATGGTTAAGTCCATCTAAGACAAGAATTGTCACACCTCATCTCACGTAGCCCAAGATGAACGTTTAAAACCAATCATTTAGTAAACCATTTAATTTAGTCAAATTATCTTCTAATTATAATTATATTAGATAAAAGAATTAAAATACCTCCTAATAAAAGCTTGGTACATTCATGTAATGGAAAATAAAATTTTCCCTGTAATTTGATGAGTTTATGTATAATAACTATAGTATAGGATAACTAAGTAATATAGGAAATCACATTTTTAAACCTAGATTGATGTTAATCTTTCCAAATTAAAACATAGTAGAATAAACATCATTAAAGTAATATAAAACTCATTTCTACATAGTTTCTTTACATAAAGCATAGCCACCATCATTTAACTATAAGAGTTTTCATTTACAATACATATTGAAACAAGGTTAAGAAACAAAAATACAAGGCTTCTCTTTGAAGGATGTTGGTCAACCTTACTATCAAACTTCTATCTACACTCACTCAGCTTAGGCCACCCTCTAACAAGCCCTGTTATCTGAAAAGTTTAGAAAACATAGTAGAATGAGGACAAAAATACTCAATGAGCAAACTAAAGTAATTAAAATCAAATCATAATCCACTTGAAATATCAAGGCCATTATTGCCTTCAAACTTATATAAAACTCAGCTGAATAAAACATATGCTTTTCAATCATCAAAATAATCTTTCACATGTATTAACCATCCCAACAATAAGCATATTAGTTTGGCCATAACATACAGGTCATCACAAGCATCACTCTCTAGGCACACTTGAAGGCTAACCCTTTCACCACATTAGCATGAAACGACCATTCTCCCTTCATTGTCGTGCAATCAAGTGCCCTATTTATTATTGCATAATAACAACCAAATAATCACCTCAACACATTTACATAACTCATATAGGGTGGTAATACACAAACCAAATGCCATTTTCACCAAATAATCAATCAAAACAATATTTTCATATTTATAGCTCTTTAAGCATTCAAAATCAAACAATCTTCATCATAGTTCAAATAAGTAAAATCAAGTTGAGCATAAACACATTTTAATCACCAAGTAACTAAAAATATCTCAAATCATATTACAAAGCAAAACATATAGAAATAACACATTTAGTTCGTATACTTAAAACCTTTAAAGCTTGAAACCTAAACATGTGATTTAAGTAGCACAAGGCTGAATTGAAACAATTTATAATACATCAATTCAGGTTCATTAAACAACATTAAAAAGCTCATTTTATTGCTATTATAAAAGGTATATCTACTCATAAAATAGTTTTCAAAACAAACGCAACTCGATCACCGATTTGGTTCAGTTTGCACCACCACTTTTCTTGCCTTTTCTAGCACCTAAAGCATAAAATTTTATTTAAAAATCATTAATATAATAATACCATATACTGCTCTAACCATTTAGCCCCCAAATGATACGAATAAAATGCAAAATAACTCAATTCCTCAAATCTGACCTATTAACTTAAAAAGGGTTATTTCAGGCCGAAATTAGAAAAATTCCCCAAACCTTTAGAGAATTAATTTGAATTCTTATATTTATATTTATAATAAATTTTGTAAAAATTTCACTTAATTTTGACAACTATAGAGTAAGATATAGGCAACTGAATATAACCAGGTCAACTTGCACAAATAGACTAAGCATTAAAATGTTTCTCATTATTAGACTAACTTAAAGACTAAACCAAGTTAAACTAAAAATGTAACAGTTTTAGATAAATCTTCCAAGTTTCCAAATCATCAAATATAACTCAATTTTGAGCTCTCTAACTTAAGTTATGACTGAAACACTGAGACTGAAAAACCTAACATCTAGAACCCGAGAACAGCAAGTTATGAACCCTAATTCAAATCCACAAAAACAAGTGAATTACTTACCAAATCAATCAAATAAGGCTTTTAGAATAAAAATTAATGGCCTGAAATAGATTTAAACTTCCAAATTTAGCTAGCAAAAATTAGTTGCACTTGAAGAATTCTGAATTCTCTCTATTTCTCTCTTTTTGTCTTTCTAAGTATACTTGTTTCTTTCACTCTCTCTTAATAAAATGTAGCTGCTCATTAAGGATCATAGCCCCAACAAGATTCTAGAGTCATTTTAGATAGATTTAAGTGTAAAATAACATGTTTAACCCTTAATGAAATGGTTTTGTCTTCTATTAATCCTTAAGCTTATAATTGTTCATTCTAGGAAAATTTTTATTTCAATCAATTCCAAATCATCCTAAACTTCTTAATTCTCTCTCTTTACTTCATTTTTATTCCTAATCCCTTTTATTCTCAAAATTTCACTCATCTTCAGTGTCATCAAAATTCAAAAATTCTCACTCTGTGATCGAGTACAAGTCACAGCTTAACCCAATACACTAGTCTAACTATATATACTAGCTTACACTTAAATTCAGTCAACAAATGTGTAAATGCAAATGTAACATGAATGCAAATGTACCTATAATTAGGGTACGGATGTGACAATCCTCCCCACCTTAGGAAATTTCATCCCCGAAATTGAATTAAAAAAATGAGGGTATTACTTTCTCGTGTCTTCCTCTTGTTCCCAAGTAGTTTCCTCACTCCCATGGTGTTTCCAAAACACTTTTACTAGGGGTATGGTTTTATTTCTTAACACCTTAGTTTCCCTAGCAATAACTGCAATTGTTTCTTCTTCATAAGATAAATCATCTTTCTATTATAAGGGTTGAGCTTGCAAAATGTGACTAGGATCACTCCTATACCTCCTCAACATGGACACATGGAAAACATCATGAATCTATGAAAATTCTAGAGGTAAAGCCAACCTATAAGCTACTGGACCAACCCTCTCAATCACCTCATATGGACTAATGTATCTAGGGCTTATTTTTCCCTTTTCCCAAACCGCAAAACTCCTTTCCAAGGTGAAATCTTCAAGAAGACCTTGTCACCCACATTGTATTTAATTGGTTCCCTCTTCAAGTCTACATAACTCTTTTGTCTATCTTGGGCTTCATTTAGTCGATCCCGAATTAGCTGAATCTTCTTTGTTGTCATTTTTATAATTTCTGGACCAACTAACTGCCTTCCCTAACTTCATCCTAACAGATTTCACTTCCTACCATATAAATCTTCATAAGGTTTCATTCCCAAACTAGAATGAAATGTGTTGTTGTAGGCCAATTCTATTAGTGGCACATATTTATCCCAGCTATCTTCCAATTCCATCACACAAGTTCAAAGCAAGTCTTCTAATATCTGGATTGTCATCTCTGACTGACCATCTGTTTGGGGGTGAAAAACTATACTAAATCTCAGCTTGGTACCCAAAGCATGTTGCAAACTTGGCCAGAATATGGATGAAAATCTTGGATACCGATCTAATACAATAGAGAATGGAACACCATGCAATCTGACCACTTCTTTTATGTAGATTTCAGCTAGTTTATCTAATGAGTAACTCACTTTCACAAGCAAGAAGTGAGCTGATTTGGTCAATCTATCCACAATCACCCATATGCCATCATGTCCCTGCTGAGTTCTAGGCAATCCAACCACAAAATCCATCGTAATATGCTTCCACCTCCATTCAGGAATAGGAAGAGGTTGCAATGTTCCCGTTGGGTGTTGGTGTTTTGCTTTAACCTGTTGGTAAACAAAACATCTAGCCAAAAACTCTATAATATCCTTCTTCATCCCTGACCACCAATACTTGTCTTTCAAAGTATGGTATAATTTGGTACTTCCTATATGCATGGCATATGTTGAATTGTGTGCCTCTTCCATTATCTCCCTTTTTAAAACTTCAACATTAGGTACATATAGCCTGCCCCATAAAGCAAAGTACCATCATCTGAAATCATAAAGTCTACCCTGTTACCCTGCTGGACTTGCTCCTTGATTTTCACCATCTGTTCATCCTGACTTTGTGCCTCTCTAACTCTATCAATTAACATTGGTCGGTTGTTCAAAGTAGAAAGCAATGCTCCTTTATCACCCTGAGTTAACTCCACATTTAATTCCCTTAAGTCAAGCAATAATGGAATTCTCGTAGGATGAATATAAGATAAGCTACCTGAGGACTTCCTACTAAGATCATCTACTGCCACATTAGCTTTCCTTGGGTGATATTCAATAGTGGAGTCATAATCTCTTAGGAGCTCAATCCATCTTCTTTGCCTCAAGTTCAACTCTTTCTGGCTTAGTATGTACTTAAAGCTCTTGTAATCTGTGAAAATTTAACACGTCTCACCATACAAGTAATGTCTCCAAATCTTCAAAGAAAAAATAATTATTGCTAGTTCTAAGTCATGTGTAGGATAATTTAACTCATGTGGCCTCAATTGTCGAGAAGCATATGCTTCCACTTTACCGTGTTGTATCAGTACACAATTTAAGCCATTTCTAGATGCATCACTGTAGATAACATATTCTAGACCTGTTACTAGGAGTGTTAACACTTATGCTGAAGTTAAACATGCCTTTAATTCATCAAAAGTATCATAGCATTCTTTATTCCAAACAAACTTCACATTCTTCCTTAGCAATTTTGTTAAAGGTGGAGCAATAATGGAGAAGTTTTACACAAATCTTTTGTCATAAATTGCTAACCCTAGAAAACTACGCCCCTCATGTACATTAGTAGGTGGTTACTAACTTAGAATCGCTTCAATCTTCTTTGGATCAACATATACTCCTTCAGCTGAAATGACAAGCCCCATAAATACCACTTTTTCTAGCCAGAATTCACACTTGCTAAACTTGGCATACAATTGTTTATCTCTCAGTGTTTGTAGTACAATTCTCAAATGCTCAGTATGCTCTTCCTTAGACCATGAATACACCAAAATATCATTAACAAACATAATGCCAAAGTTATCCAGATAAGGCTCGAATACTCTGTCCATCAAATCCATAAATGCAGCTAGAGCATTAGTTAACTTGAATGGCATCACTAGGAATTCATAATGCCCATATCTAATCCTAAATGTTGTTTTAAGTACATCAGCTTCTTTAATCTTCAACTGGTGATACCCATACCTTAAGTCAATCTTTGAAAATACTCTAGCTCCTTGCAACTGATCAAACAAGTCATTAATTAGTGGTAGTGGATACTTGTTACGTATGGTCACCTTGTTCAGCTATCTATAATCAATACACAATCTTATAGTACCATCCTTCATTTTCACAAAAAAAAAACTTGTGCTCCCCAAGGTGATACATTGGGTCTAATGTAGCCTTTATCGAGTAATTCTTGCAAATTCACCTTCAATTCTTTTAATTCTGCTGGAGCCATTCTATATGGAGCTTGTGAAATAGGAGTTGTCCTTGGCTGCAAATCAATACTGAACTCAATCTCTCTACTAGGTGGCAACCCTAGAAGATTTTCTAGAAATACATCTACAAACTCATTTACCACAGGAAGTCTGTTTAGCTTCTGCCCCTCTTTTTTATTTTCAATGACATATGCCAAGAATGTTTCATACCTTTTCTTATCATTCTTCTAGTTATTACTGTTGAAACCATGATGTAATTGTTGGGTTTCATGATACTAAATGCAGTGAAAAATTAAAATTTTTATCACAAACCCTAACCAGGATCCATGTAATTTGATAAACTGATTTAATTTAGGGTTTATAAAACCTTACCATAAACACAAGTAGAGGCTAGATTACTAGAAGGGAGAGAGGAGCTTCACACTAGTAACACCTTACCTCAAGCTTTTTGCTTTCTTTAATCGGAATGAGACGTCTCCAAAAGGATGCATCCTCTACTGGTATCCACATGAATAGCCCTTAATAAAAAATGAATCTTTGTGTGCTAACACCTTTTTTATTGTCTCACAAAATCAAGAACGAAAGAACTCTATATTTTGTTTTCTCAAAAGGGAGAGAAAAATGAATTTTGGGTGGCTAAAGTGATAGACGTATATAAATCCCTAGAGAACATGATATATTTATAGACTTCTCAATTAGGGTTTCACTTACTAAAACGCCTTTTGGAATATGCCACTTTTAATTCTGAGTTGATTTAATTACCAAAACAGAAATATATTTTCTATTTATTTAAGATAACCATTACCATAAATAAATAAATATATATATATATATATGAATTTATATACATGTATATTTACTTCCATAGAGTTTATCTAGGCTTGGTAAACCCGTATCCATTTTGGGCTTATTCTAAGTGTGTGACCCTATATGTTCATATAACATTAGCAATGGGCCTAAAATCCCTATTTAGGCCTATAAGTCATAATTGGCCTCTAGCAAGACATTATGACTATCCAAGTTATATGAAAGTCGATAATCTGATATACCTTAATTTACAGTGTATATCATTGTCCCTTTATCACATGATATATTAATTGAACATAAGGCATAGTTTATGTCATCCTTATACAATTCAATAATATTATGACTTGATTCTAAGTAGACTGAGAATGATAACTCTTCTCAATACACTTCAACATGGCCATGCATTCTCTTTCAGTATCAAGGGGCCCATAGATATCTTACTCATATTAAATGAGGGATAAATTCCTTCTCAATCACTCACATTCCTCACATAACTCATTTCATATCCAACAACATTCTATTCCATCATCCTGTTAAAGATAATGTTAGAATGTGCCAAAATATAAAATAGTTATGTAGAAATCCATAGTGATTTTAAGGTCAAAGGACTAAAACAATATTAATGTGATAAGAATAACTTATGACAATTATCTATATAGTATTCTCACAATGGGTCAATCCAATACATCATTTCTCTAAATAGTACCTATGAGTTGACTTAATATCTCATATTCATGATTAGTAAAACATAATCATCAGTCAACATAATACTAGTCTTAATTCATTATTATGACTAGGGATAATTTGAATAGAAATCATATTTAATCCAAGGGTTTTACTATCAATTCACATACTTGATGACCTTAGAAAGAATTAACTATTCAAGTAATTATCATAACACAAAAATGATAATGAAAGTGCCTCTTTATTAATAAAATGATAAAGTCAAAACATAGTCACATATGATTGACCTAATGCATACCACTAACAGTAATGTTGAACCCCTTTCACCTCTAAACACCATTTTACCACTAGTAAGCATTTGAAACTCTACTTTCTTCTTATAATAATCAATTAGTTCTTGAAACTTGGTTAAGACATCCATGCCAAGAATCACATGAAACATCTATAATGGTAATGGCACTAAGTCTGCTTCTAATTTTTTACCCCCAAATTCTAGCTCACAACCCCGATGAACATTTCTACAAATCACTGATTCACCCAATGGCATGCCTATAACTAAACCCTATTCCATCACACTTTTTTCTTTTAGTATGCATGATGTGAATGATGATGCAATGAATGAATGAGTTGCACCCGGATCAATTAAAGCATAAGAATTTTCACTAAAGATAGTTAACCTACCAGAATTAACATCATGTGATGATGATGCCTCTTTTTGTATCATTAAAAAGACCCTAGGCTGTACTGAAGGTCTCTCTATCTTTGCAAGCTGAATAGGTTGTGTTGATGTAGATGCACCACCCTCTCTGCTAATACTAACTCCTGTACCTCTACTAAATCCAAAAGTCCTACCTCCTCTACCAGCTATGCTCTAGACTCCTCTACCAGTACTAGTACCAAATTGTACAAGGACAATCCCTCCTAATGTTATTAAATCCACCACACTCAAAACACTATATAGTCCTCTTCCTATAATCTCCTCCCTCATGTACACGGCGATAAGTGGTACAAGGAGTGGTCCTTTTGAATGAATTACCTGCACTGGCAACAGGTTGTCTCATTGAGCTCTGGCTGAACTAAAAGGACTGTGGTCTATAAGTGCCTGACAAAGTCCAAGGTCCTCTACTGCCTCCGAATCCTCCTGTCTCTAATATTTGCTGAGATGTACCAGCTCCCTTACCGAATCCCCCTTGTTTTCCTATCCAAACTGGAGCCTTTAGTTTGCCTTCTTGTTCCATTTCTTCTCTCACCTTTTCCTTCTCCATTGCCTTCTCAACCTAGCACCTAAAATTTTGGCCTTTATATAGTGATAAGTTATTCTTTAACACAGTCTGCAGCCTTCTTTAAATCTATAACATTTCTTAGCTTGAGTTGGGAAAATATTTGAAGCATACCAATATAACTCTTCAAATTTATCCACATATTCTCACACTGATATTTGCCCTTGTTTTAAAGCAAAGAATTCATTCTGCCTTTCAGCCTTGAATGCATCTGTCAAGTATTCCCTATAGAACTCAGCCTTGAATACATCCCAAGTTAACTGACCTTTATGCAACAATCTAATTCGAGCAAACCAAGCATCTGCCATATTATGTAGAAGGCCATACACATTATCAACTTTCTGTACCTCAATTAATACAAGAGTATTAAAGGATTTCTCTGTAGTATTCAACCATTTGTCTACCTCCCGAGAATTAGCAGAGCTATGAAAGTTGAATGCCCCACATTTCTTAGCATGCTCAATTATCACCAGGTCTTCTCCTCTGTTCTTGGGCTGTCAAAGTAGCAATGAAAGTTTCTACTAGCACCCAAGGATGAAGCTGTAAAATAGGTGCAATATGGGGTGGGGGAGGTGGAGGTTGTTCAACAACAGGGGTCTTAGCTTCAGACTCTAGCTCAGGATTGGCACTACCCTTAGACTCTGCCCATTCACTACCCCGTTGGCCAACTCTCCCTCATCGGGGTGGCCTATAACGGTTCCATCTTGGTGGCATCCTATAAATATAACAAAAGCATTTTCATTATTTCATCAAACAATAGCAAAAGCATAGTTTAAAGGACCATTTAACAAAGTTCTAATACCAAAAATGTCACACCTCGTCTCACGTAGTCCAAGATGGATGTTTAAAACCAATCATTCAGCAAACCATTTAATTTAGTCAAATTATGTTCTAATTATAATTATATTAGCTAAAAGAATTAAAATACCTCCTAATAAAAGCTTGGTATATTCATGTAATGGAAAATGAAAGTTTCTTTGTAATTTGATGAGTTTATGAATAATAATTATAGTATAGGATAACTAAGTAACATAGGAAATCACATTTTTAAAGCTAGATTGATGTTAATCTTTGCAAATTAAAACATAGTAGAATAAACATCATTAAAGCAATATAAAACTCATTTCTACATAGTTGCTTTACATAAAGTCTAGCCACCATCATTTAACTACAAGATATTTCCATTTATAATACATATTGAAACAATGTTAAGAAATAAAAATACAAGGCTTCTCTGACAATAATGTTGGCCAACCTTACTATCAAACTTCTATCTACACTTACTTAGCTTAGGCCACCCTCTAACAAGCCCTGTTATCTGAAAAGTTTAAAAAACAAAGTAGAATGAGTACAAAAATACTCAGTGAATAGATATCTCGAGCAGAAAACAATTTGGTTAAACCAAACACAATAAACATCTCAATCAGCATACTAAAGTAATTAAAATAAAATCATAATCCACTTGAAATATCAAGGCCATTATTGCCTTCGAACTTATACAAAACTCAACTGAATAAAACACATGCTTTTCAATCATCAAAATAATCTTTTACATGTATTAACCATTCCAATAATAAGCATCCCAACTTGGCCACAACATACAGGTCATCACAAGCATCACTCTCTAGGCATACTTTAAGGCTAACCCTTCCACTACATTAGCACATAACGGCCCTTCTCCCATCACCATCCTGCAATCAAGTGCCCTGTTGTTTATTGTGCAATAACAACCAATATAATCACCTTAACACATTTTCATAACTCATATAGAGTCATAATACACAAACCAAATGCCATTTTCACCAAATAATCAATCAAAACAACATTATCGTATTTATAGTACATTAAGCATTCGAAATCAAACAATCTTCATCATAGTTCAAATAAGCGAAATCAAGTTGAGGATAAACTCATTTTAATCACCTAGTAACTAAAAATATATCAATTCAGATCACAAAGCAAAACATATAGAAATAACACATTTAGTTCGTATACTTAAAACCTTTAAAGCTTGAAACTTAAACATGTGATTTAAGTAGCACAAGTCTGAATTGAAACCATTTATAATAAATAAATTCAGGTCCATTAAAAAACATTAAAAATCTCATTTTATTGCTATCATAAAAGGTATTAAAGGGCTTGAATATCTACTCACAAAATAGCTTTTAAACCAAACACAACTCGATCACCGATTTGGTTCAGTTTGCACCACCACTTTCCTTGCCTTTTCCAGCACCTAAAACATAAAATTTTATTTAAAAATCATCAATATAATGATCCCACATACTTCTCTAACCATTCATCCCCCAAATGATATAAATAAAAAGCAACACAACTCAATTCCTCAAATCTTACCCATTAACTTAAAATGGGATGTTTCAGGCCGAATTTAGAAAAATTCCCCAAACTTGTAGAGAATGAATTTGAAGATCAAATTTTAATAAATCTTATATTTATATTTATACTAAATTCTATAAAACTTTCACTTAATTTTGACAACTATAGTGTGAGAAATAGGCAACTGAACACAACCAGGTCAACTTGCACGAATAGATTGAGCATTAAAATGTGTCTCATTATTAGAATAACTTATAGACTGAATTAGTCAAAATAAAAGTGGAAGAGTTTTAGATAACTCTTCCAAGTTTCCTAATAATCAAATAACACTCAATTTAGAGCTTCGTATCTCAAGTTATGACTGAAACACTGAGACTGAAAAACCATACATCTAGAACTTGAGAACAGCAAGTTATGAACCCTAATTCAAATCGATAAAAACAAGTAAATTACTTACTAAATAAATCAAATCAGACTTTTATAATGAAAATTAATTGGCTGAAATGACTTTAAACTTCCAAATTTAGCTTGCAAAAATTAGCTTCACTTGAAGAATTCTGAATTCTCTCTATTTCTCTCTTTTTCTCTTTCTAAGTATACTTGTTTCTTTCACTCTCTCTTAATAAAATGTAGATGCTCATTAAGGATCACGACCCCAAGAAGATTCTAGAGTCATTTTAAATATATTTAAGTGTAAAATAAGTTGTTTAGCCCTTAATGAAATAGCTTTATCTTCTATTAATCCTTAAGCTTGTAATTGTTCATTCTAGGATAATTTTTGTTTCAATCAAGTTCAAATCATCCTAAACTTCTTAATTCTCACTCTTTACTTTGTTTTTATTCCTAATTTCATTTATTCTCAAAATTTCACTCATCTTGAGTGTTATCAAAATTCAAAAATTCTCACTTTATGATTGAGTACAAGTCACAGCTTAACCCAATACACTAGTCTAACTGTATATACTAGCTTACACTTAAATTCAATCAATAAATGTCTAAATGAAAATGTAATATGAATGCAAATGTACCGATAATTAGGGTACGGATATGACAAGATAGAAGATTCTACTATCAATACCACCGAGACTATAGGCATGAGACAGATACGTGGCAAGACATTAAATGGGCAATCGAACAACTGATCAAAAATGGAAAGCTGGGCAGATTCATGGATAATGTCAAAAAGGACTGAGATTTAGATGATCATAACAGAGATAAGCCAGATTAAAAGAAAGCATGTAATAAGCTGGCTAGAGTCATTAACATGACTGTTGAAGGAGAAATACCAATTAAGAAGAAATTGAAGAGAACTCAGAAGGAGGGATGCCTAGTGTCTAAACAAAAATTGACTATCACCTTCAAACCTAAAGATGGGGAACATGCTCGGCATCCTCACAATGATGCATTGTACATACATCTGGAATTATCTAGTAAAGAGGCTTCTGATTGATGATGGGAGCGCTATCAATGCCTTATCTTGGAAGGCATACCAAGCAATGGGAGGCTCTATCACTAATTTAAAGATCTTCCAAAACCCCATCATAAGCTTTTATGGAGGAACAACCCAACTAATGGGAATAATAGAGCTAATGGTAGAATTCAAAAACTAAGAAATCAAAGACATCAAAGCCTTCAAGTCCTTATTCAATATAGTAGACCTTCCGCTCACTTACAATGGAATCATTAGAAGACCAATTTTGTGTGAAATTGATGCAGTCATAGGCATCAAGCAGCTGACTATGAAGATCCTCCTGGAAGACCGAGTAATAATAATCCTCAGAGATTATACTATGGCCAAGCAATGTTACCAATTGGCTGTCAAACCTTAGATGGAAGCATTCCCTCTAGAGCCTTTAGAGATAGAAAAATAAGGTGCCAATCCAGAGCCAGTTGATTAAGTCTAGACTTTACAAATAGTCAAAGGCAAGATAGTCGGGATTGGTAGCAAGCTTGATGAGGAAATTAAAAGAGGAATAAGTGGAGTTCTCAATAAACACTCAAGTAGCTTTGCCTTCAAAGCATCCAAGATTATTAGAGTGGATCCTCATATTGCATCACATAGTATGAACATCAAGCCAGGGGCAAAACATATAGTTTAAAAGAATAGGAAGTTCACATATAAGAGGCAGAAGATGATTGTTGAGGAAACAAAGAAGCTATTACATGTCAGATTCATCAAGGAAGTCACACATCCGGACTGAGTGGCTAATGTGGTACTGGTCAAAAAGTCAAATGGGAAGTACAAAATGTGTGTTGATGACACTGACCTCAACAAGGCGTGCCCAAAGGATAGCTATTCATAGCCAACAATTGACTAGTTGGTAGATTCCACCACTGTCATAGCCTATATAGCTTCATTGATACTGCTCAAGGATACCGCCAGATCCTAAAGAAGGAGGAGGATCAAGAGAAAACATCATTCATCACCCATTAAGGCCTTTATTGCTACAAAGTTATACCTTTTTGGTTGAAGAATGCCGGAGCAACTTACCAGAGGCTGATGAACCACGTGTTCCAAGATCATATTAGAAAATGTAGAAGTATATATGGATGATATCATAGTCATAAGTCAGCAAGTAGAGCAGCATGCCGAAGATCTTGAGCAAATCCTCTGCGTACTGGGTCAATACCGGATCAAGCTGGATCTAGATATAAGTCTCTTTAGAGTGAAAGTTGGGAAATTCTTGGGTTTCATGATTTCATATAGAGGAATTGAAGCAAACCCAAAGAAGATGGAAGCCATTCTCAATATGAAAGCATCGCAGTCACGGAATGAGCTTCAGAAACTCAATGGCAGGCTCACAGCACTCAGAAGATTCATCTCATGCTTAGCTAAAAAGTGCTTACCACTCTTCTGAGCTTTAAAGAACAATAAGAAATTTGAGTGGAATAATGAATGTCAATCTGCATTTGAAGAGATCAAGAAGTTCCTATCCTTGCCACCATTACAAAGTAGGCTAATCCTAGAGGAAACTTTATACCTGTATCTTTCTATTGGGCACAAATCAATTACTTTAGTATTGGTCTGGGAAGAAGGAAGCTAGCAAAGCTCAATTTACTATGTTAGCAAGAAACTTAGAGGCTTGGAGGTCCAATATCCTAAGTTGGAAAAACTTGCTATGATGGTCGTCCATACATCATGAAAGCTCAGACAATACTTTCAGCCTTATTCAATCGTTAATAGAACAAACTTTCCTTTGCAAAAATTCCTTTAGAGACCTGAAACTTCCAGATGTCTCATCCAATAGTTGGTCCAACTAGGCAAGTTCTATATCAGCTATGAACCTTGACAGCAAATAAAAGCTCAAGCACTAACAGACTTAATCCAAAAAATGATGGTAGAGGATGCAATCTCTCTATCATATCTGAAGTGGAAGTTATACATAGGTGGAGCATTCGGAGCACAAGGATTTGGAGCTAGAATTGTTCTAATGGGACTAAACAAGGTCAGAGTCAAATATGCAGTCCAAATCAAATACAATGCCACCAATAACGTAGTCGAGTATGAAGCATTGATTACGAGAATTAAGTTAGCCATAGAAGTTAGAGTTGAGCATCTTAAAGTCTACTTTGATTCTCAACTAATGGTTAATCAAGTCAAAGGAACCTACCAGATCGAAGACATGTGCATGATCAAGTACACAGAAAAGGCAAGATAGCTCCTAAAGAAGCTCGAGCAAGAAGGGGTACAATGGGAAATCCTGTAAATTCCCAAAAGTAAAAATACATAAGAAGAACTATTGACAAAATTAGCAGTAGATAGTAGCCAAATATTTATAGAACATAAGCTAACTGAGGAGCTGATCAAACCAAGTATTAAAAAGATAGAAGTGATGAACACCCAAGAAGCAACTGAGTGGATGAAGCTAATTATTCAATCTCTGGAATAGGATACTTTACCCTAAGATAAACTCAAAAATTGAAAGTTAAAAATCTGAGCTACACATTACTCCATGCATAATAAAGAACTGTATAGAAGATCTTTGTCTCACCCATGGTCGAAGTGTATGTCACCAAAAGAAGGCAACTACGTACTGAGAGAAATCCATGAAGGGAAATGTGGAGCCCACAAAGCCCAAAGTCGCTAGTCCGAAAGGCATTATTGCAAGGTCACTACTAACCAAATATGTCCAAAGATGCATCACAACTTGTTTAGAAATGCTCCAAGTGCCAGCAGTTTGCTTGCCTCACTCGCAAGCCTTCCAACACTCAACATCCAATTGGAAGTCCATGTCCCTTTGTAGGCTGGGGGGTGGATATCTTAGGTCCATTCCCAATTTTAATATCTCAAAAGAAGTTCCTGATTGTAGCCATAGAACACTTCACCAAGTGGCTAGAGGTGGAAGTTGTCCCAACTATTACAGAAGTTCAGATTCAACACTTTTTTGTAGAAAGAGGTCATCAGCAGATTTGGCATACCTCATACTCTGATAACAAATAATGGGAAGCAATTTGATAATGAAAAGTTCAAAACATTCTACTCAGATCTTGGCATAAAGCTCAGATTCACTTTAGTAGCTCATCCCCAAATAAATAAGCAGACGAAAGTTACTAATAAGATCATCATGCAAGGGTTAAAAAAGACACTGGATGAGAAGAAGGGGAACTTAGTGGAAGAACTCAACAATGTTATCTAGGCATACAGAAATGCAACCAAAACTTTAATAAGAGAGACACCCTTCAGACTAACATACGAAATGGATGCAGTAATACAGGTAGAGATTGGATCATCTAGCCACCAGGTAACAAGAGAGCTAGATCCAGAAGTAAACGATCTCAACTCTCGAATATGTTTAGATTTGCTCGAGGAAAGAAGAGAATGAATGTCTATTATTGCAAAAGCTCAAAAATAAAGAAAAGCCAGATATCATAACAAACTTGTTCAACCAAGGCAATTCAAAGTTAGAGACCTTATACTTAGAAGAGCAAACATCAGCAAAGGCAGCTCCGAAATAGGTAAGCTCAGACTAACTAGGAAGGCCTTTATCAAGTTATAGAGAAAACTACTAAGGGGGCATACAAGATAAAAGATAAGCAAGGAAAGGAGCTGCCTCGATATTAGAACTCGAATAGTCTCAAAAAATACTATCAATAAAGAAATCGTACTCAAAGTAAAGCCAAGTTCTTATGAAATAAAGTACTTTTTCATTACTATTAATGTTGCATTACTTCAATCAAAAAAAGAGGAGAAAAAGAGAAAAATACATTAAGTATTTACATTAGCCTAAGTCTCATGAGGCGGTGCAACATTAGCAGAAGACGGATCTACATTTTTAAAAGATTAATTTTCTACCGATGAAGTGATCTCAGCAGTAGAAGGATTAGCCCCAGCAATTGATTCTTCTCTGGTAACCTTTGGATCAGTCGGTTGCTTGGAAGATGACTTCTCAGCAACAACAGCTTTCTTTCCAGTAACCTTTGGATCCTTTGGTTGCTTGGAAGGAGACTTGTTTACAGCATCTTCTTCAACAGCTAGCCTTGCCAAATTATTGGATGTAATGTTTTCAAGCTCAAAGAAGTCCAAATCAACATGTTGAGCAAGCAGTATCCTCAAACACTCAGACTTGTAAGGCTCAAGAAATCTCTTCATCATCTTCTGATAATTCTTCTTATCCTCACCTCGGGATTTCTTTTCCTTGACCGGCTCCTTTCTCAAAGCCTCGAGCTCGGATCTTGCTGCTCAATCTTCGAAGGAAGCTGAGCTTGAGAATACTCAAGCACCTGGATCTTCTTCTAGCTAGCCTCAGCTTCAATTTGGCCTTGCCAAACTGGGTTTTGGCAAGCTCTAGCACATGCTTGGCTGTATCCAGCTTCTAGTCATTGTCAATAGCAATGGTGCCAACCTTTCCCTACTTAAAGTTATACTTTCTCTGAAGGATGAAATAGTTATCCTTTGCCAGAAGCAAACCTTGGCCATCTAAAAGAAAAAGAGAAGGGTTAAAGCTTGAAAACATCTATAATCATAAGAAAGTCGAGTTAAGAAGATTACATCAAGGGCATGCGTGATCAGAGAATTAATAGCTCACCTCTCCCCACTATTTGCCATCTGTTAATACCCAAATTTTGGCAGTTTCCCTAAAAATCCAAAGATGAAGGATTCTTGTTAGTCAGACAGGGGGAAAACTCCTTCAAAAGTTTTCTCGAGCATGCTTAGATCGAGAAGAAACCCAAACTATACCAAAAGTATACCAAAACCCAAAAGGAGCTAACCTGGGCCTGAAAAGGACCCAAAAAAGCCCATAGGGATGGGTCCACCCACGAGCTTGGGTTGATGACCCACAAGTATGGGTCATTCAACTCTGTCCATGGGTTAAAATGACCTAAATACCCTTGCATGGGTCAAGGCGACCCACATATAAAAAATGATTTTCTTCCTCTTTTGATGAGGAGGAGAGGCACATTTTTTGAGCCAGTTGATTCTAGAGAGAGATTTCCCATTCCAGAACTTTCACTCTCATTTATTCTCACTCCTAAAGCACTTGGAGCACCGGTCTAACCAAAACATTTAACCAAAATCACTTTCTCTCACTAGGTTTAGACCACCTAAACCAAACCGAGCCACATCTTTGTCAAAGCATGCATCTAAAGTAATAACCCAGTCCCTCTGAGAATCTCTCAATCATTTTCTAATTAAAAAATATCATTTTTATCTCATTTCTATCATTTTTATTATTTTTCATCATCCTTGCATTTTTTTTTATTCATTTTATTGTAAATATTTATTATTTGTGATAAAGTTGTGATTTTTTTGTGGTGATTTAAAGTTTGTGAATAAGATATGCAGAATGAGAAGGAAGTTCGGGTTGGATCCGGGAGTGTTTGCATTCACTTTGCATTTTTCCACCATTTTTGCATCATTTTCGCTATTTGTGTAAAATGGGTATTTTAATGTAAAGTTAGCATTTTTATTTTTTTTTCTGCATCATTTTTATTTATTTTTTGTGATAAAGTTGTGATTTTTTGTGGTGACTTAAAGTTTGTGAATAAGATATGTAGAAGGAGAATGAAGTTCGGGTTGG
>CATIWM010003425.1:0-22512 GCA_949671775.1 Mallotus repandus | reverse complement strand
ATTTTCATATTGCACGTTTAATTTAATATTTAATTTTCTTTTCTTCTTTCCTTATTCTTTTTATTTATTGTTGGCTGGCAAATTGAAAAAACTGATATGGTTTATGTGGTGAAGTCTTGCCCTTTTTGCATGCTATTTGCTTGTTCATTATTTTTAATTCATTGTGTAATTGTGTTATTCTTGCATATCTAGCATTGAATGTGACAAATACTACTTTTCATAATCAAAATTGTATTTTTTTTTATTTTTTAAATGTCTCACATGCATTTTACATTGTCTTTTATAAATTTTATATTTTTAATATAAAAATTACATTTTTATCACAAGAATATGATTTTTAGAATATTTTTAAGTAAATCTTGCATTTTTAGGATTCACCATAAAAATTATATTTTTAGAGTGTAGATTGCATTTTTAACATAAAAATTGCATTTTCATCATTTTTCATATAAATTTTGAATTTTTATATCTTTTGTACCCATTTTCATAATAAAAATCTTATATTTAGATTGTTTTTAGGAAAACCTTGCATTTTTATCATCAAATTCACATTTTTATAATCAAATTTGCATTTTTAATTTGTTGACATAAAAACTTCATTTTTATTGTATTTGCATCAAAATATTTACTTTTTCATCTCTTTTCTATCGTAATGTTTCCATTTTAACTGATCTTTGCCTGTAAAAGATTATTCTTGTATAAAAATACATTTTTTTATTTTCATGAAAATATTACATTTTTGTTTGAAAATTCATATTTCGTCTAAAATTACATTATTTTTGCATGAATTCATATTTTCATTAATCCCACATTGAGGTTGTAATAGTTGTAAAATATTCATGATTTCATCATTTATGCAAGTATTACAACTTTCAATGTAGAATTAATGAGGAATCAAATTTTTCCATCCATCATAAAAATTGCATTATTATAAAAATTGCACTTAGGTCATTATATTTTCATTGTATTTCATATTCTAATCCAAATTGCATAAAAATTACATTTTTGGCTCAAAATATCATTTGTGGGTTCCATGATGAAAAATATATAATTTTGATTAGTTTTTGTAACTTTGACATTTCTCTCATTTTTATGTTTCACATTGCTTTTTAGGGTGTTCGGAAATATTATTTATCATTCAATATGATTTTGTTGCATTTTTATTGTTATGCAAGATTAAATGCCATTCTATGACATTCTTGTCAGGTCTTAAAATTGTGATACGATTCCAAGTACCCAAAAATAAGAAAATTCAATTCAAGTCAATAATGGACACAGGAAGGCTCAAACAACCATGTATATATCATCAAAACAAGGAGAAAATGGTCAAGGACTTGCTGAAATGATCATAACACCTAAGGAGATCAAACTAGGCTTCAAAATAAGCAATTTCGAGGATCTAAATCTTCTATGACGACCATCACATCCATGACGATCATCACAGCCCCATTTTCTACATAATAAGTGTTGAAGTGTTGATTAGGATAATTATACTTGATGTAAATGCTTGTGGGCACAACTTACACCATTTGGAATGTATTTTTGGACCATTTTACAGCCTAGAATCATAGTAAAAGGTATTTTTTGTATCAATGCCCATTCAGAGTTATTTGTGTGTGTGTATATATATACACACATAGGAATAAAGAATTGAGCAATAGTGAATTGTCTATATTGATAGTGCACTACAAAGCATTTATACATATGAATACAAATGAAAAGATATACAACTGTACAACAACTATAGCAAACATTTAACAAGAAAGCATAGAGTCCTAAGTGACTTTAATAACTCCAATACCCCCTGTAAGCAGAAGGTTATCTAGACAGTAACTTAAGCTCATTAGAGATGGCAAGAAACAATATGCATGGTAAAGGCTTAGTCATTAAATCAGCCAACTGACAACAAAAAGTTATTTTTGAGCTACATGTTCTCTAATAAAATGGAAATCCACCTTGATATGCCTTGTGCGAGCATTGAAAGTAGCATTGGAAGAAATAAAACGAAACCACCTTGATATGCCTTGTGCAAGCATTGAAAGTAGCATTGGAAGAAATAAAACAACACCCAAATTATTGCACCAGATTCATGGAATAGAAGAAGAATTTACCCTAAGCTCAACTAATAATTTGACCAAGCATCGAAGTTCAATATCAACATTGGCTAGTGCTTTGAACTCTGATTTTGTGGATGATCTAGCAATAGTGGTTTATTTTTTTTAGTTCCACAAAATAAGATTGTTGCCAAAATTAGAAATCCACTAGCTAAGGGTTAATAGTCAAGAGAACCTGCCCAATCTACATTAGCGAAAGCCATAAGATTAGCTTGGTTTGATTTACTAATCTACAAACTATAAGAAAAAGTTCCTTTAAGAAATCAAAATAGATGCTTGAAAGTTTATAGATGATTTTTAGTTAAGACATGCATAAACTAAGTTAATTTGTTGACAACAAATGTTAAATCCAGCCTTGTGAAAGTGATGTATTGTAATGAACCACAGCACTATCGAAACTTGGTAGCATCTTCTGAAGAAAGAGCTGTAGAATAATTTTTGTGAAGTGGGCAGCCAATAACCATGGGAGTAAAGAGTGGTTTGCAAGATAACATATTTTTTATTTTAAGGAGACCATGGATGTACCGTTGTTAGGATAGTAGGGTACTATAAGAATAAGGAAGGACTTTAATGCCAAGAAAAAATTCAAACGGCTAAGATCCCGTAAAGAGAAGATTGCAACTAATTTGGCGATAACGAATTGAATAAATTTCAAAGAACTTCGTGTAATAATAATATCGTCAACATATATAAGTGGATAACAAGTATTAGAACTAAGAGAATATATGAACAGTAATGAATTGGGATGAGACCCCTTAAATCCTATTGAAAATAGAAAATTGTTGAGCTTTTGAAACCAGACACGTGGTGCTTACTTTAAACCATACAGAGATTTCCTCAACTTATAAACATAGTTAGGAAATTGAGGGTTAACAAACCCTTAAGGTTGAGCTATGTAAACAGTTTCATAGAGATCAACATGGAGAAAATCATTGCTAACATTAAGTTGTCTAAGAGGCCACCCACGAGAGACTACATGTGAAAGCACTACATGTATAGTGGTGGGTTCAATAATTGGACTAAAGGTTTTAGTGTAACCAAACCACGTTCTTGTGTGTAACCCTTAGCAACCAAGTGAGCTTTATAATGCTTAATACTACAATTAACATTCCATTTTATTTTTTAAACCCATTTGTTGCCAACAATATTAGCATTGGTAGGTGGTAGTACAAGCTCCTAGGTGTTGGTCTGATATAAAGCTTAAAGTTTAGCATTCATAGCATCCTTCCATTGTTGATATCATATTGCTTATTTAAACATTGCTGGTTTAGAAGATGGTGGTTCAGGTGGACTGATTTTGGAAGGAGAGGTATAGGCAATGTTGGCATAGTGCCGAGTACGGACTAGGGTAGAGGGCATAACTCCATGTAATGATGTTGTTGAATATTTAATTTAATAGGTGGGATATGGGAAGGAAGTTGTTTTACGTGAGTTGAAGATAATGGTAAATCAATAAAAAGTTAAAAACCGTTAGGATTGAAACCTGGTTAATAAGGTTAAGCAGGTTGGGTAGAATTAAAATTTAGGATAGGACTATCAGGTGGATTAGTTAAAGTGTGAGAATATGTGGAAGAGATATAGTTTGTGGTAGGGGGGGAAGAAATAAAAGATAAGTTAGGAGACATACCTGAACAGGACTCCTTAGAAGGTGTGAATTGGGAGACTGGAATTTGAAGTTGCAACTATAGTGTCTGTGAGGAGTGCAAATTAGATGTGGGAGGTGGAGAGGAAGGTTGACTAAAGAGAAAAAACTATTCATTAATTTTACATGTTGTGCCAAATATATTTTATGAGTGTCTTTATCGAGACACTGATATCCATGATAATGAGCTGAGTAACCCAAAAAAAATACATTATGTAGTTCAAAAGGAAATTTTTTGTTGATTGTAAGGGCACAAAAGAGGGTAAATAGCATAGCCAATTTTTTTTTAAAAAAAAGGAGTAATCAGACACTTTATTAAACAAAATTTGGAACATAATTTTATTGGAAAGAGTTTTGGAGGGCATTCAATTGATTAAAAAATAACAGTTCTAAAGGCATAATGCCAATATTTAAAAGGAGCACTTGAATGGCCTAACTGTTAGTGTTATGCCCTAGGCCAATTATGTAATGGTCATACTTTAACTTCGTCATATATCTATTTTAATAATAAAGAGGCATTTTTATTATTAGTGGCTAATTTTAGTACTATCCTTAATTAGTTAATTCTACTAAGACCATCAAGTACATGACTTGATAGTAAAACTTTTAGGTGATACTTAAATTTTAATCTAAATATTTCTAGTCGATTACTGTTGTGGGAACAATAATGAATAAAGACTAGTATGAGATTGACTGTGATTAAGTTTTACTGATCATGTATATGAGGTATTAAGTCAAACTCATAGGTACATATTTAGAGAAATGATGTAATGGATCGACCTATTATAAGAATACCATATGGATTATCATCATAGGTAATTCTCATCACAATAGTATTATTTGAGTCCTCTAGCCTGAGATCACCATGATTTCCTACATGATAAGTTCTGTATTTTGACATATCCCTATGCCATCCTTAACCGGATGGTCAGGTTATGATTGGATATGGAATAAGTAATGTGAGAAATGTGAGTGATTAAGATGGAATTTATCCCTCGGTTATTTTGAGAAGATATTTGTGGGCCCCTCGATAAGTCAAACTGAAAAGAAATGCATGGGCATATTAGAATGTATTGATAAAGAGTTATCAATATCACACAAAGAGTTATCAATATCACACAAAGAGTTATCAGTATCAGTCTACTTAGGATCGAGAAAGAATATGATTGAATAATATAAGGATGACATAATCCATGCCATATGTTCAATCAGGATATCATGTGACAAAAGGACTATAGTACATACTGTGTATTAGGTTATGTCAGATTATCGACCTTCACACAACTTGGGTTGTCATAATATCTTACTAGAGACCAATTATGACTTGTGGGCTAAAATGGAAATTTTAGGCCCACTACCAACGTTGTGTGAACCTATAGGGTCGCACACTTAGAACAGGCCCAAAGCAGACTTGGGTTAATTAGCCCAACAATTACCTCTGTGAAAAATTGAATAAATAAGTGAATATATATATATATATATATATATATGCACTTTTATAATAGTATTTATTTATTTCCTAATTTATTTAAGGTAAAAGTTATCTAAATAAATAGAAAATAATTCTAACTTTAGAATTAAAATTAAAATAGAAGAGGAAGTTTGTAAGCACCCAATTTTAGGATGATTTGAGTTTGGATGCGACAAAGGACCCAATGATGAAAATTACCGTAAAATTGGATTTATTGGATATGATTTATTAGTTTTGAACTAAATCGTAACATATTTTTAGATTTTATTTATTCATTTAATATATATACAAAATTATTTTTTAATAAATTTTAAAAAATTAAATGAATAAAAAAGAGAAAAATACAAAATAAAAAAAAAGATTTTGGCCTAATGGGCCAAAGGCCCATTCAATTTGTAAATTAAAGATGGTCATATGGCCATTATTTTTTTCCTTTTCTATTTTCAACTGGAAATAGTCGATTTTCGGTCGGAGATAGATGTCCATCCTTTTTTTTTCTTTATGTTTTTATTGGTTGTTATTTTCTATCTGATAAATATTTTTGTTTTATTTGATAAGTATACTGATAAATATGATTTTTTTTAGATAAATAATAAAAATAATTTATTTTATTTTATTTTTATCTTGTACCCAACTTGGGGTTACAAGTTGGGTCTTTTATAAATATGTGATTAACTCACTTCACAGGGCGGCTAGGGTTTTGAACTTTTTTCTTTGCTTTATGATTTTTAGCCATGAGTCAAAAACACAGTCCTTCCTCCATTGATTTTTTTCACGTACCTTTTTTCAAATTTTAGCCGGGAATCAGATCCAAATAAATAAAAAAATCACAAACCAACATAACAAAAGCCGTAGACTTTCATCAATGGTGATCACCTTCTGAGGGGAATCAATACTACATCCATTAAGTTATTTCTTCTTCTACTCCTTTCTCTTTTTATTTGGTTTGATTATTTTTATTCTATTTAATTTTGATTTTGATTTTGTTTAATTACTAATCCTTATTTATTTTTGTATTTATGATTATGGATTGAGTGATTTGAATTCACTGTGGAGAACAAAATCCATGAAGATCCATGGAATGCAATGGATTAAATTTTGTATTTGAACGTAGTTTTAGGATTTTTATTTATTTATTTTGTAATTTTATTTTGTATATTATTTTGGGGTTGTAATTAATGTTAATTTTTGTTCTCAGTAGATCATTGTAATAGCCCCAATAGTGGGAATAGTGCAATCATGTGTGTGGCATGTGTTTTATTTTAATTAATTGGTTAGTAAATTAGGATGCATATGAATTAAAATTAGGGTTAGAAAAAAAATCACAGGATGTTTGTTTTTGATTTGTTATTTTCTTTATTTATTATTTGGGCTTGTTTGTTATTTTGATTCATTTTGGGCCCCAAGCCTACGTATAGGTCTAACTCACTAATAAAATATGTCTTTAAAATTAAATTTAGGTTTAATTAACTTTAAAATCAATTTAGGCCTATTTAGATTAATTTAGACTTTAGGCCCACTTTATGTAATTTAAAATAAATTTAGACTTAGTTCAGCCCATTAAATCATTTCTTTTAAAATAAATAGATTTAAGATCGTTTCATTTAAATTAAAATAAGTAGAATTAGGCCCATTAAATCAAATCCATTTTTTCATAAATTTGGTAGACTTAGGCCCACTTTTTAGAATTAAAAATAATAGATTTAAGTTCACTAATACAATTAAAATATAGGCCCACCTTTAGTTCCATTTCGCTTATAAATAAAAATGTAGATTTAGCTAACTTACAAACAGAATCAAATGTAGTTTAGATTTAGGGATGTTACGCCTCGAATGCATTTTTTATATGCTTTTTCATGGATTGGTTGCCTTAGGGTTAGATAGATGTTCAATTAGGGTTTAATGAAATTGCATGTAATTAGGGAATAAGATAGTAATTCATAAATAATTCTAAATGAATACGAGACTAAAAGAAGTTGGTATTCCGTATCTAGAACTCCTGGTTGTGGTGCTAGCTTGTATTAGATAATCGAGTAACCACCACATTCGATTTGTCCCAGTTATTACCCTGGGTGGCGGCTCCTCATCTCCATGATACGTCTTTATGATATAGTAGTGTGTTCCCTAGAGCCCTGAGCTCAAACAGTGTCGCGGTTGCAATAAACTTGGACGTGCGCTAAACCCTGCCATCTACATTGCTCTAATTAGTTATGTAATTCACGAACTAAACTTTGTTAAATCAAGATCCGACAATTTCTTTGGGAAATTTTCTATTGTTGTAAATTAGATTCTTGGAATAAGGATTTGGTTGTATTATTTGATATGGCAGAATGCATTGGAATAGAAACACATATTGTCATGACCAAAAAAAAAAGCACATATTATAATGCCAAACCATATGCTTTTTCATTCAAAGGTCCTTAAATAACGCTACCAACAAAATATTGTAATTTAGGCACCTTAAATCAATAATAAAAAGGCACCTTAAGATTAGGGTCCCAAAATAAAATATCTATTGATGGAAGTACTATAACAAAATGCATTCCAAAATACATTGTATAACACTGCCAACAAAATATCAATGCAGCAAGTTATGTTCATTAGGTGAGCAATGTCAAAGCTGATTCTTTACAACACTCTCTTAGTACCAACAATATTTATTGTGGATATTTTACTATATTTTGCTACACCCCCTTGTATGGTCTTGAGTGCCTCTGCCATTGCCCCTGCCTCGGCCTCTGACTTACACTCTGACTGGATTTGACATTGAGGTTGCAGTTGATGAAGATGTAGGTTGTGATGATGTTCTTCCTCTTCTTCGTCCAAGTGTTAGTACTCGACAAGCTCTGGCAAACTTTGATGCAGCTGATAGTCCTATCACACTTCTTACTCTTGATTCATTTGGCATCTGAAAATGTTTTATATAGTAATTACAAAGCTGAAAGAGTAATGTGCAAACATAACAAACAATATGAACACCCACCCTCACATAGATGTTACGAGTCCCATCAAAAACTCTTAGACCATACCCTTGTCTTGTCTGTAAATTTTATTAAAAATTTATAAGCAAATAGCATCAATTGAAATACAACCACATTGAATATAATACTTGTGTTTAAAAATTATGCATCAACTCAATTACCAATCTTTGTTCGTTCTGTTTAATTCTTTGATCTTGCTTATTTCTTTGTTGGGTTAAGTTTGCAGGAACTGAATTGATGCTGGTTCGAGGTACTTGTTGAGGTTGACTTGATTCAGTTCTTCTATCTAATGGTTGTGTTGAAGTGGTTTGACTTGATTCAGCAGGTTGAACAACCTTGACCTTTGGTGGCCTTCCTCGCTTCAGCTGTTTATAAGAAATATATGCATCACCATAATTTTATTTATAGAAGTTGTAAATAGTAAAATTATTATGACACTATTCACTTACAATGGGCTTCACAGGTCTCTTATAAGTAAGATGGTTCACATTCTTGTATGTCCACTTATTGTGGTCCACTTGCCAAGTTGATCTGGATACCAGCCATGGTTAGCTTATTGGGATGACTTGGTTCCTTATCAGGTCCTCTTTTCCTCAATACCTTAGGTCTGCCAGGCATCTTTCTGAAATGAGGGGGCTGTATTGCATAACCATTTGCTTTGGGCCACATATTTGGCCCATTAGTTAGTTCAATGGCCACTGTATATGCCCTTAAGTAAGTATCCATTGTGAAATAAGAATCCACATAATCTGTTAGATCCTTATTCATAAAGTGGATACTTGCGCATGCATGAATACAAGGTATACCTCACAATTGCCAAACCCTACAGGCACATGTTAACTGCTTGAGATCAACAATAAATTGTTCATAACCTATACCTACTTGGAATTTATCACCAACAGCTGGTTTCACAATGCAAAGCCTACTATTATACCTAATTCCCTCTAGTTTTTGTCTAATTCTAGGGCATATCTTATCTGTTACCTTGCTCATCTCAATCAATTTTTTATGCATCCTTACGATCAGAGACTCCCTAATTTCTTCCAACATGTTAATGATATGTCTAATTCTAGCCTTAACAATATACCCATTGAAAATTTCACATACATTGTTATCTATCATGTCAAATTTTGGCATCCCACTCAAATATAACTTACAGAATTTGGTTGGATCCCTGTCTAAGAAATTTTCTTTTGCTGCTTGGCACTCATCATTCATCCCATCTAACTTTGTTTGGAATGCAGCCTCATATGTGCTTCTTGCAGCCTTCCAAAACATGTTTTTTAAGGTCTGCCCTTTAAACTCCTTCTTCCAATTACAATACACATGCTTGGCATAATTTCTTGCCTCAGCTCTTGGGGTAACTCGATAATTGGATTCAGCAATCCCTGAAAGAAAAAAAATAGGAGTACCAAGTTAATATTAAACAGTCATATGAGTTAGAAGAATTGACAGAAATAATAAATAAAATTCAGGATAGAAGTTATTGACCTTCTATTGGTCACTGATGAAACTCCACCCAAGTCCATCCATAATATGCAACTCCTCTATAACTAATTTTAGAAACCATGTCCAAAAGTACTCATTCTCAGACTGCACCACTGCCCAGCATATAGGGAACATCTGATTGTTCCCATCTTTTCCTACAGCCGCCAATAAAGCTCCACCTAAGCATGTCTTTAAAAAGCACCCATCAAATCCAATTATGGGCCTGCAGCCACTAACAAAACCCTTTCATAATGCACTGAACCTAATGAAGAATCCCTTCAAACTCAGATCATCATCAAGTAAGAATTCATACCTTCCATCTGGATCAACTCTAAGTAACTCAGCCTTATAGGACCTTAGCCTTGTATAATGATCAACAACCGAACCTCTTAGCAACTCAAGAGCCTTCCACTTTGCTCTATAGCACTTCCATTTTATGACTTGAACACAAAATTTTTCTAGCAGGTCATCAGATAGGTCCTGGACATACCAGTTGGGATTTCTTTTAAACCTCTTTATGTATTCTTTAGAAATCCATGCTAAAGTTGCTTGTCTAGTCTGCATCTCCCTTGAGCATCTATGATCATTGTATAGTGTCTTAATGGCAAATGTCTTCTCCCTATGTATGAGACTACCATACAGTCTCCAAGGGCACTTCTCAACACATCTTACTTGAAGTTGCTTATGGTTGCTTCTCATAATTTATAAATTATGCCCATTAAGAATGGCCCATTTCTGAACTGCTTCTTTACATTGGTTTGAATTCTCTAACCTCATCCCCAATACAAACTTCATACTTTTATGATCACATTTAGGATTATAAATAACCCGTTTCTTTCGTAGATTCTTTACAGCCTCATCTATGTCATCCTCCTCCCTTGTACCTATTGAATTAACATCACCTTCAGAATCTTCATATTCACTCTGGCATTGCTCACCACCTACAACAATTTCTTATCTAACTTGTTTATTAAAGCCATTCTTCATAGCACTAGCAATCCTATCAGCCACTTCATCAACAAACACATATTTTTTATATTTTGTTCTGTTTTTCCTTGCTTTGACATACTCATCATCATCAGACAGCTTATTGTCTTCCAATCCATCATATGTATCACTTTCTTCTATTGGTTTGTAGTCTGGATCCTCACTTGACTCATACTCTTCATCCAATTGAGGCTGTATTTCATTGGCACTTTGAAGCCTAATATCAACCATATTGTCACTTCTATTGACATCCTCATAATCTTCCATTTGGACAGGAACTTCAGTTGTGTCAACAACTTCTGGTTCACTTTCATTTCTTATTCTGCCCCTTGAATCTGCAGTCATCATTTCAGCCTCTGAATACGCCTCTACCATTCCGAATTGTAACATTTTCATCACTTCCTTATTGTCTTTCACCTCCCTCAACCCCTCAATTAGGCTGAGTCCAAGTATTCTGTATGCCAACTTCCTAACTCTATAACCTAACGACTCCACTTCATCTTTCAGGTCAAAGTAACCCCACCCATCATGATCAATTTTGTGTTTAATTTCTATATCATAACTAAAGTAAACATCATCATCTCTAATATTAGCAAATTTTCCTCCATGGTAATGATAAATAGAACAACTTATAGACATCCTGCATGCAGAAATAAACCAGTGTTTAATGCACCTTTAAGCTACACAATGGAAACCCTAACACCCAACTCACAAAAAAAAATTATTTTTTAATAACAATACATTGTACACATATATTATTCTTAATCCCCACAAAACCCTACTATCCATTACTTTATTAATTTACTAATCCCCACTAACAATTATTTTATTTGTATCCCTTCATTCTATTAAACAAATTATTTACCCCGTCTTAAATAAATACAAGTTTAATATCACTCTCACCTTTGTTTGAGGAAATCGATGTTAGCTTCTGCGTATCTTAGCTTCGATTTCAAACTTTAACCACTTATCTTGGCTTCAATGTAGCTTAGCTTCTTCGTTTTTTCAAATGTCGTGTTCGCTTGATTTTATTAAAGTGGCATTTCCTAAGAATGCTGAACTCTGGTACTTTAGGTTTCACTTAGAAACTCATAAACAAGCGCCATTCTATCTGCGGTGTAAGAAATGATGAAATCGATTTCAGGAGGTGGAAATTAGGGATTTTGGTTTGAGATGAAATTAGGAATTTGAATAAGAAGATGCTATTTACGATTATGAAGTGATAAAATGGTGCGTTTCAACGTGCAAAATGGGTCCTGTGATGTGGCCAAGCCACGCAATCTCTGGCTGCCACATACTCAAGTTGTCCCCGCAATTTGAATCGGTAATTTGAATTGCAAAAAATTAGAAGTTGGTGTTTTAATTTGCCAAAATTAAAAAGATGTGATTAAATAGCAAAAAGCGTTAAAGGTCAGGATTTTATTTGCAATTAACCTTTTTTTTTGTTGAAGTGTTGAACAAAACAAAACTTTATATTAGAAATTAACGTCCATTAATACATTAATTACAAAATTTGAGCTCGTCTACGCCTGTAATAGATCCACACGTCAGTTCTTGTAATTTTTTTTTCTCTTTTTCTTCTTCTTGATCGTTGCCTTGACTACTTAAGTCACATGTCATAATGCCGGAGCCACCTTCTACTGTGCCGGAGTTTGATTACAGGTCCGATGAGCACCTTTTTGCAGTATTTTTTGTTCATTTTTAATGTTGAATTCAAAATTTCTTTTTAAAATTGACGATTTTGTTTTTTTTGTTGTAACGCAACTCTACGTGTTTACCTTATACAGTGATAATTGACGATTTTGCTTTGTTTTGGTTCGTATTCAATAGGTTTTGGTAGATCTATTGCTGTCTACTTATATTGTTATCGCAGAGTTCTATTGGTTTTGTGAGAAGTTGTTTTAGTTCAGTTCTTTATATGGTAAGATTTGGTTTTGCAGAACTTGATGCAGGAAAATGTGATCTTTTTGTTGGGGATTGGATTCCTGACTCGTCATATGGTAACTATTACTGCTGTGAATGAATATGAAGACCAGAATGCTCCTAATCTGCAAGTTTTCACCTTTTCTGAAATAAAAAAAGCTACAAGTAACTTCTGTTGTGAAAACAAGCTTGGAGAAGGTGAACAAGGACCTGTTTACAAGGTGAGGCTCTTGACAAACTTATAAGAGTTATTTATCTGTGTTCGTTGGTCGGTGTAGGGTTGACAGGATGTGCAGAATTGGATTGGGGTCCATATGTCTGTTTAAATTGCTACTACTGATTCCATATATAACATCTTAGATAATTAGTTTTCCTTGAATGTGTAGCAAAAATATATTCTCAATATCCTTCTTCACCAATGTTTAATTACAGGAAAGTTTTGTTTTTGACAATTCTAAAGAAATAGTGTTGCTTTGAATGGGTATGCTGATGTCGTGAGTTTACAATGACTATAGTGCTTGTGAATGAGTGTAAATTTGTTATAATGTGTACAACAGAAGTGCTTTTATTTTCAGGGTTTGGGGTTCAATGGCAGCTGCTGTAGAAAATTTTGAACGGTCCTGGATAAAATTTTAACAATTTTTGTATAACCCCCCTTTCTTAGCAAAATTGCTTTGGCGGATGCAAGCAATTTCAACCTTAAAATAGGTTTTGTTCGGTGAAATATAACATGGGCCTGAACATATGTGTCTAGTGATTCTTTCATGGGATCTGCCTAACTTTGCTTTGCTGCCCGTGAAAATTATTCACACCTTACTCATGCACAAAAACACTCACACACCTATTATATCCTTGCTTGTCGTTTATTTGTCTTGGAAATCCCATCAGTTAATTTAGATGTAAAAGCTACTAGCATGAGAGAAGTTCAGTAACTTGAGAAGATGATTTATGAATTTGATGATCAGGGTATTGTGTAGGATGGTGCTAAAGGAGAGCAGTTTGTGGCAGCCAAGTACTCATCTGGGAAGGTTGTAACCTAGATGTTTTTTCATTTATTTTTTACATACTAATTATCAAATTTCCTTGGTTTACTTGGTGACATGAAGGAATTTGATGAAGGAATTTAAAGTTTGCAAAATTGTTCATTTTTTACTTTTCATGATTTGATGCAGGATTAAGAAACCAGTATCTTGTTTTCTAGTGCCGTGTCTTTTAATAATACAGGATGAAGCTATTTGCAATCCTAAGAAATCACAATATAAAACTTTCCAGTGTAACTGAAGGAGAAAGGAATAAAATTCAATAAGTATTCCCTATTTGAATTGCAGAGAGAGCTATCAGAAGCAATGAAGCAGAAGATAAGGGCAGAGTATGAAGCAGTTGGTGGAAGCCCAGATAAGCCTCTAAAGTCTAACTATTTTCTAAATATCATGATTATCATTGCTGTTCTGGCATTTCTGACATCCCTTGTTGGAAATTAAAGTTTTGTTTTTGACAATTCTTAAGAAATAGTGTTGCTTTGAATGGGTATGCTGATGTCGTGAGTTTACAATGACTACAGTGCTTGTGAATGAATGTAAATTTGTTATAATGTGTACAACAGAAGTGCTTTATTTTCAGGGTTTGGGGTTCAATGGCAGCCGCTGTAGAAAATATATTCATGATCTAAACTGACCTTGAATGCTGTTAATTTAATGTGAAATCAGATTGAGGTCACTAACCATCTTTCAAAATGGGTCTATTAGCCTGGCTAAAGTTTCTGACAGTGTCTGAAAATTAAAATAAAGATGCAGAATTCAAGAGTCATAAATATTTCTTTTTTATTTTAGCATTAAATCCAATTTTTTATTGACTAAAAATTTGTATAGCCTCTTCTATTAGTTCTGTCTGTCTATCAAAGTGTCGAAAATTTTTATCAACCAATGCCTAAAATGTAATTTTTCATTTACATTTTAATTCTTAAACTTTTGTTGTAGTATAGCTAGTGGATGATTAGACCACTCAAACCGGAAATGCTACACAAGTCTGGGTGGATCAGGCAAAATGATACTGTTTAATTTTGATTTGGATTTTTAATTAATTATTTTAGATTTATCAAATCATTGGATGACTGTATTATTCTTTCAATGCCATTGAGGTGTTGTAAGCAAATATGTAACTTCCCTATCCTCATCTCGGTTGTGTAAGGTGTATTTCTGTTTCATATTTTGTATGATGCCTATTTAGTTCATAAGGTAGTGGAGTGAATTAGAATGTTGATATTTTGTCTCATGTAGTTCAATCAATTTATATGCATTCTAGCTGAAGTTGTATGGTTGGTAAGGTACTTGTCTATTATTTGGTCGGTCAGTGCTATGCTAGGTGATTCTTGCCGAAGATAAAATGATTTTTTATGTCATAAGTTATTAAACCCAGTTTAGTGCAGCTTTTCTCAATCAGTTTCCGCTTACAGACAGACACACACACACACACGCACACACGTATTTTAAATTTATCAAGCTGCTACTTCAATATTATGGATTGGAAAAAGTTAGTGAATTCAATGTCTGCTAAGCTTTTGTTTTTGAAAGGCTAAAAAATAAAAAATAGAAAAAAGACAATCAAAAGTTATTCTTCTTAAAGCTTGTCAAATCCGAGCTGAATAGATCTTAGGATGTGTCTCTTAGATTTGTTGGTTTTCTTGTGTGTAATCTAGGTATTTATGATGACTGTTGCATTCAGGTTTTTCTTCTTTGGATTTTAACATTTACCAGAAACGCAGTTTGCTTCTAATTCGAACTCCAAGTCATCCTTCACTGGGTGTCAGCAGCTCTTATTGAAGATCCGGTTTAATCTGAATATATAGGTTCGGTGAATGGTTTCTAATTCTATGATGCCCAATCAGGGAAAGATAAAGGGCACGCAGCGTTTTGCAATTTAAGTGCTCCATCAAATAGATTTCATTAATCCACAACAAAATCACCTTCCCTGAAGTTCCCTTTTATACTTGAAAAGAGGCAGAAAAAGGTTATTTGCTCTTAAAAATTTTCGTGACATATAAGAGGATGTGATACAATCATACAAATATATGGAGAATGAAGTAGGACTATTTGATCCAACTTTTTTGCACTAATTTTTTATACTATTTGATTTAGAAATTAAATTATTACATTTTTAAAATGAATTTTGATATATTAATTAATGTTAAATTAAATGGTATAAGAAGTTGTTGCACACAATTAAAAAATTGTTTACTTTTAGAGTGGATTACTAGGTCACTCTTTTAGTCCTTTTTCTTAAAAAAAATAAATTCCTAGGATTGAAATATCAAATCAAAATTGTTGTATTATTTTCACCATTTCTTAAGAAATAGATAACAATTTATTGATAAATTAGGTCATTTGACCTTAATAACTAAAAATATTTGGTTCCAAAAAAAACTAAAAATATTTGCTCATTTTTACAATTTCTCTGTAAGGATTAGTTTAGTTTGTGTAGTTCAAAAAATGTATGTTTAAATATGCTCTTATATATTATTCTAAAAAAAAATGCTCATATATATATATAGCTTTTGAAGCAGTTGCAGATAAAGAGAGGTGGATTATGACATGCTGTATAATGGATGGGTAGGGCTCAATTTGTGTCCAAATGCAGCTTTCAGTTCAGAAGAAGAGACAGTAATGTTTCCAGAATTTTTTATGCCCTGAAACTGAAAAGAAATAAAGAAGGCAATCATAGCTTATGCTGCCATTTCTTGAAGCACATGAGTCATGAGCGGTGGTGGGGTGCTCCAATTTAATGATATCTCTTACGGATTCATCATTGCTTTGGAAGCTTTTGCTCGTATACAAGGACTGATATTTTTTATATTAATGACTATTTATTTTGTTCTTTATCAGCCTTCCCTGATAAAGCTATCTGAGATTTAACCCTTATGTAATATTCATCTTCTTCATGCGCTGCCCTTTCATCATTAGGAGCTAGGAGATTTTTTTTTCTCAAGTATGAACATATTGATTTCCCTGTTCCTTTCCCTTTTTTTTTCTAAAAAAAATATGTATATGCATGCATCGTTATTATTTTTACTAATTATTTGAATTCGACTAAACTCAAGTTCACATATTAATAAAATAAAAATAATATTAAAGTTATTTAATTTTTATCAATTTATAAAGTTTGTGAGTAATTTTAAGTGTTTTGCGTTATTGATCTAAAGATGAAAATGTCATGGAATATATGATTCCATTTGAAATTGAATCCGCCCATGTAATGTTGCAAAAACAATCTTAAGGGAGTTGCAATGCTTAAAAGACCATTTATAAACAAATAGTCCAATCCAACGTTAAACTCAATTCAAGTTCAATTTCGAAGTTAATTGCATATATATATATATATATGTTTGCTAACAGCTTTTACTTTTAGTATCATTTAATTTCATTTTTTTTCACAACATTATGTTATTTCAAATATAATAATATTTGCTGATTAGTGAAATACTAGTATTTCATTGCTACATCCATCGGGCAATATAAAAAGTTCAATGAAAATATAATGATTAAAATAATCCTATTCGTATCGGGTTCAATAAAAAAATTAATAAAAGCTACTCATATTGTTTGATTTTCTAAAAATTTAATGAGCTATCAATTATATGGGGAAAATAGAAAGAGTGGGGGAGTGGGGTGGGGGCTTGGCTTTCATCATAAAGGGGAAGAGAAAATGATGTGATGCTTTTATATGAAATGAGAGAAAGGTGAAAAATGATGCTTTTATTATCACATTTTGGCATAAAGTTAATTGCATTTTTATTGAAGGAATAATGTTGGCATCACAAATGATGGATTAAGAGATCAAAAACAATTCACCTGCGGGAAAAGTGGTTATGTCTTGTTCGTTTCAATCCAAAAGACCCTCTTCATTTTTTGACAACTTATCTAAAACCACATCATGAATCATGAAAATTTCTCTACATTACACCCAAATTATGAACCATATCTACATATTTCATTAGAATCTTTTGTGAGTTAATTAGTGGAACTCGTCTGCTTTTTTTTTTCTTCGTTTCCTCTATAAGTATATAACCGAAGTTTGAAAAAAAAAATCATCCCATAAAATATAATTTGTTATGCAACTTAGAATA
Source organism: Mallotus repandus (assembly GCA_949671775.1). Classification (NCBI taxonomy): domain Eukaryota; kingdom Viridiplantae; phylum Streptophyta; class Magnoliopsida; order Malpighiales; family Euphorbiaceae; genus Mallotus; species Mallotus repandus. The sequence continues at coordinate 4,787 of CATIWM010003425.1, read as the reverse complement.
TTTTTATACCATATTAAATATAAAATTAATTTATTTTAATATTTCGCGGATGGTAATGTCTCAAGAAAATTTAATCTGATAAGAATTTGAACATAAAATCTCATAGCTGACGCCTCAAAAGAACTTAATTTCATAAAAATTAAAATATGAAATTGCCTATTTAAAATATTCTTATATAAAAATTCTTTTATACAATTTTAGATTAAATATAATTTTTTAATAAAAGTACTAGTGAAAAAAAGGAATCATAAATCAAATTCTAAGATTTTTTTTTTTCTTGATAAAAAATTGTTCAACTTACTATTTAATTAGACTAAAAGTAAATAAAATGATCTCGTAAGCTTATATTAGATATAAAATCTTTGAAGGGTTATGACTGCAATCTCAAGACAAGTAACCTAACCCTAATTTTTTTTAATAATTAGCCTACAATGAAAATGGAACCTTTCGAGTTTTGAATTGAATAAAATATGTGACACTAGTCTTCAATTAAAGATTAATAGCATATCTAATTTTTTTTTTAAATAATAATAACAAGCCTCAATGAACATGGAATCTTTCGAGTTGAATAAAATGTCCAACCCTAGTGTTCAATTAAAGATTAATAACATATCTTATGTTTTTTTTTTCATTCATTAATATAGAGAAAAATATTTTTTTTTTTAAATGAAGAATCAACCCACACAAATCTATGTTTTTGTATTCTTAAGTAGGAACACATGTTTCAATGGTTTGGTTCCCATACTATTTGACAAAGACAAATAGGGCTCTATCAAATTCAAATTCATGGGAACCCTCAAATTCTAGATTTCATCCAACAAATGAAACGCGTTTTGTTTCCGATGGAGACTTTCAACAAAATCTCCCCATCAATCTAAACCCACCAATAATCCACAATAACACACAGAGATTTGATTTGAATTCCTTACAAAAGTTCAATTTTGTTGACAATAGCTATGATTAATAAGAACTATAGGACATTGTACGAGAATAACAAATCCCATTTGATGCCCCACATGGTTAGTGGTAGGTTGAATTGTTGAGCCTCAATTTTGTACCATGTCAGTTTTCTTCTTAGGAAATTCCAAATCTCACACAATGTCTAATTCATTATCATGATGAAGAAAATTCATTGTTGCACTTAGAAAAAAAAACAATTTCCTAGTGGCGTTTTAAATAAAATTTGAAACTTAATATTTGATTATTTTATAAATGACTTCAATTTTTAATTCATTTATCAGAAAATTTCATGTCATCAAATATGTGCTAAAGAAAATAAAGGAAAGAACAAAATTACATATTTTTATAGATATTAATAATTAACAATCTAAATTATATAATTAATTTAATATATATTACAACTCAAATAATAAAACTAAAACATAACATATTTCAAAAAGTAAAAACTAATCTTTAATTCTTAACAAAGAGGAGTTGATTTAAACAAAGAGCAATAGAAAATTTAAGTTGAATTTATATAGATAAATTATTTTGTAAATTTTGATAACATAAATATTAATTTTTTAGTCAGCAATTATCTGGATGATGGTGTATGAATAATACATTTTTATGATAAAAAAATAAAATAAATATTAAATTCATAATAATTATATATCAAAAGGATTGAACAATTTTAGCGACACATTTAACATTGTAAATTATAATATAAACAATTATATTACGATATGTAAAATTTATTTTTTACTCTTTTGTATATGAGATATTAAAAAATAATAATAATAATAATCTTTATGAATTATGAAAACGAACCTAATTCAAGTCGTAGTCGTGACATGTATTCATAGGTGAATATGTAATATAAGGCTTCAATTTGTGTGGTAAAGGCTATCATGTTCATATTGTATTGGTCAATATATTACACTTTGATGTGGATATGATCATCAGAAACACACGTTGCATCATCAGAAGGATGGGGTCCATCTTATTTAAGGGTATTTCATGCTGGCAGATGAGACAGAGCTCAATATGATCACGGAATCGAAGCAAGCACATGATGATCATCAATCGTAAAATATAGTGGATTTGATCTCAATCATCAATACTTGCACCGGAACATAGCCCACGCCCTCTTTAGGCTAATTGCAAAATTTCACCCCTTAACTTTGTTTATCTATTCAGTAACACCCCTCAACCATCAATTTGGTCTAGTATACTTTTTGAAACTGGGACAACATAAAAATTTTCAGAACATTAATAATCACAATCACTAAAATTAAAAAAAAAAGTTTAAATTCAAAATTCAAATTATAATAAAATTTAATAAAAATTGAAAGGTATTTGTGTGTGAATGTTCATAAGCATGTGCATAGCATCTTTTCATTCAGTAATTGTCTAGAAGAGTGTGCTTACACAATAAAATTTCTCTATTTAAAGGAGTATTTTTTACCAAAGTTAAAATTTAACTTGAATTTTAGAATATATCATAAAATTCATTTGCAATTTCAAAATTTTAAATTTATAAAATTGATTATAATTATATTAATTTCTAACAAAATTGTTAAAATATTCAAATAGTTCCACGACTTTTAAATCTATATTTTAAAAATGACTAAAATACCTCTATTTTTATTTTCAAAGAAATCTTTCTATTTAAAGAGATACTTTTATAAATTAAAAATTTTAAATTTATATCAAATACAATATAACCAAATATGAAACTCATTTGAAATAAATTTTGTAAACTATTTATTCGAACAAATCACACTCTATTAATCAAAATTTATTTGGAAATGTAAGGGTAAATTATGCATTTGGAAATAAAACGGATTTATGAGTGTGATGGAATGGAACCAAACACTACATTATGGCTTTGGTTGGCCAATGTTCTTTCCGGCAGGAGCATCCAATATAACAGTAGTACAGTAAGTCAAAAGTAAGTAAAGGTTCTTAGACTTATCAGAAATGTTCTGATGCTTTCCAGCGTACGATACAACACGTGCTCGTGCCTTTTCCTCCTTTCTTGTTCGCCAAACAACACATAATTCTCATATAATTCAAAACCAATACTGATTTTCAATTCTTTTTTTTTTGAAGAGGTTTTTCAACAAACTTTAAAATTTTATTTTACGTATGAAGTAACTATTTTATAAAGATAAAAATATAAAGAAAGACTGAATTGTATCCGCAAAGTGTTTGGTCAAATTCAACCCTAACATAAATTTCAGCCACCAAAATAATTTTCTATTATTTTGGTAAATTAAGAATTATTTTTATTTTTTTGTTACTGATTTTTGATCTCGGGATCTCAGCTTAGATTGAAAATAATTTTTTTTAATATTTAAAATTATAAAATTTAAATTCTCAAGCTTCCCTATTCCTTATTTACCTAAGAAATTTCGGTACTAAAACATGTTATCATACAGTAAAATTAGTAATTTTCTCATAATTTGCTGACATTTTAGCAAACTATCATAAAACAATTGCATAAATAAGCACAAGAAAAAAATATTAATTAATAAAATTAGAGGTTGTTCTCATTGGATTAAATTGCAACAAACAATGTGTTTGGTCATCCATTTGACAAGGATCAAACTTCTACTTAACAACTCTTTTTAAATGGAGTCTCTTTCAAGCTTAACAATTAATTAACCACAACTACTTATCTCCACTTTTCATGTCTATTATAGCTCTTATTTTTTGAGATAATTATTGCTATTTTATGATTATTTATACATAGATATCTGAGTAAGGCCCACCTCATTTTTTTTTAATAAGTAATCTAAATGACTAAATTTTATAGCTGCGAATAAAAAAATAAAGGAATCGAAGAATTGAACCATCATCCGTTCTAAACGGGTAAATAAATTTTTTCAAAATTGAGAAATTGAACCTCTATTTATTCTAATCGGGTAAGTAAATTTTCTCAAAATTTCAAAGTATGTTGAATGGTAGAGTTATATAATATAGTAATTCAAAGCTTATAGCTTGCTCATGACTAGCCATAATTGTAGTTTAAACAAGGTGGCCAAGCTCTAGCTACAGCATACTTTTTTTATTTTAGCCTAAAACAATAATTGTGTGACATCTTATAGGTAATTATTTTTTTGAAATATTTTACCTACATTGGGTGAGTGTTTAACAGTTGAATTTATAATATAAAATATGTATTTTATTTTTATTAATTAAGTGTAAAATATTTTAATAATGTGTTATAAATTTTATCTAAATACTGGTGAATTACACAATAAAAAATAATTTTCTTCTTTTAAATTAAATAAAAATTAATTTCTCATATCACAAATGACAAGATGATTTTTTTAATTGAAGGAGGAGGAGACAAAAATCCAACTTTTTAATTTATACAATGTTTTGAATGAAGCAATACTACTAAACTACTCAACTTTTAGTGTGAAAAAATGAATTAAAATTTTAAAATTTGGGAGTGTAAATTTTTAAATACATAATTTTTTTAGTATTCAAAACAGGAAAAATATTTAGTGAATTAGGTTTCATTTGTTTTGAGAAAATTTTCTTTCGAATTTTTTTTTTATTTTTCAATATTTAGATCACTAAAAGAAATAAAAAAAATTTGTTAGTCAACAAAAAATAATTTAAAAACAAAAGAAAATAACTTCTCATTAGAATATAAATCATTTTCCAATGCTTATAAATAAGAAAAATTTACTTAAAATATTCTTCTTTTGCCCTTTCTCTTTTCCTTTTTTTTTTTTTTAATTTTTATTTTATTCTTATTTTTTTTATTCTCTCCTTCTTCTTTTTTTATTTTTATTTTTTCATAGTTTTAACTTTTTTTTCCTTTGTCTATT
>CATIWM010003404.1:0-12014 GCA_949671775.1 Mallotus repandus | reverse complement strand
TTCTTTTTTTTTCTTTTTCTTTCTTTTTCTCTCTTTTTTTTCTTCCTTTTTCTTTTTTGCATTTAGACCTCCTCCAAGGTCTAATATGACAATCACAAGCTACCTGATCATCTTGGTTCCCTACAACTTCTCATTTAGTGGATTTTCTATCTTTCATAAGGTTGTCAAGCATTAGATTGATTAGAAGTGAGAATCCCAGCTCAGAGTTGCTAATCAAAGTTAGGAAACTTTGAAACTCTCGTCAAAGTGAGACGGTCACTATCGAGGTTGACTGGTTCACCCCTGTTATGGGCCCCCTCTTTGGTCCAGGTGCACCTTTGAGAGCACTCAAAGATGATGCTTGGAGTGCAAATGTATTGTTAAATGCATGAATGCGTGTGGAAATTTTTTTGAGCAGGGGGGTATAGAAGACTTCCCAGGATTTTTGGTGCTTTCTAGAGGTCGTTTCAGACCTTTATTATGAGTTCTCGGTCTTTGTGTGTATCTCAGGTTGATGTCTGAACCTCTAGAGTGTCCTTGGAACCTACCTAGAGCTTTTGGGAGTCAAAGCACATATTTTGGGAGCTTTGGCAAGCTTTCGTGGGGTCCGTAAAGCTATCCCACTATAGACGGCGGGGTTTAGCGCGCGTCCAAGACTTTAGCAACCGCGACACTGTTTGAGCATAGGGCTCCAGGGAACATATTAACCATATCACACAAACATGGCGTGGAGATGAGGAGTCGCCACTCAGGGTAATAACTGGGACAAATCGAAGGTGGTGGTAATTGGATTCTCTAAAAGAAAGTTAGCACCACAACTAGGAAATTCTGGGAACAGAATACGAACTTCTTTTAGTCTCAAGTTCTCTAAAATTAGTTTATGAATTACTACCTTATTCTCTAATTACATCCAATTTCATTTAAACCCTAATTTAGCATACATCTAACTCCAAGGCAATTGGTCATGAAATAGCACATAAAAAATGTATTCATAAGGTGCAACGTCCCTAAATTAATCTAATCTACATTGATTTTAAATTAAAGGTTAGCTAAATCTACATATTTTATGTACAAATGAAATGGAACTAAAGGTGGGCCTACATGTTAATTAATTGGTGAGCTTATATCTACAAATTTTAATTCTAAAGAAATGGGCCTAAGTCTATCAATTTTAAAAGAAAATGAAAATGAATTAATGGGCCTAATTCTAATTAATTTTAAGTTTAAATGAAGTGATTCTAAATCTATTTATTTTAAAAGAAAATGCTTTAATGGGCTGAGGTAAGTCTAAATTGAATTTTAATTAATCTAAGAAAATGGACGTAAATCTAATTAACCTAAATGGGCCTAAATTGATTTTAAATTTAATTAAAACCTAAAACCAATTTTAAAACTTATTATTAATGAGTTTAACGTAAGTGTGGGCTTGGGGTTCAAAACGATAAAATAAAATAAAAAAATATAAAACAAGCCCAAACAAATAAAATAAAATAAATAACAAATTCACATAAACATACTGTAATTTTTAACCCTAATTTAATTTACATGCAACCTAAATTAAATACACCCACCATTGATTTTAATTAGGGTTATCAAATTGAGCTCAGAAAGCTAATGGACTTATTAATTAATTAAATGGACCTAAATCTAATTAATTGGGCAATTATCTTAAATTATCATGGGTCTTAAAAGTCTAATCCAATTAAACTACAAACAAAAGGAAATAAAAATAATAAACAAATGAACAAAACATATAAAAAGAAATAAAACGTGTTTTCCTAATTCTAACCAATTTCATATGAAACCCTAATTAAAATCTAAAGCCACATTAATTCTAATTTAATTTACCAAATGAAACCCTAATTTACTAACCAATTAATTAAAATAAAAACGCATGCCACACATATAGGATTTCAATATTCCCACTGTTGGGCTATTACAATAATCTACGAAAAATAAAAATAAAAATTAATTACAAAAAATACATAGAAACCCTAAAAACTACGTTCAAATACAAAATTTAATTCATGACATTCCATGGATCTTCATGAGTCCTCCATGGTTTTTTTTCTCCACAGTGAATTCATATCGCTTAATCCATAATCATAAACAAAAATAAATAAGGATTAGTAATTAGACAAAATAAAAATAAAAATTAAATCAAATGAAATCAAAATCAAATAAAACAAAAATAATCAAACAAAATAAAAAGAGAAAGGAGTAAAAGAAGAGATGATTTGATGGATGCAGTATTGATTCCCCTCAGAAGGTGATCATCATTGATGAAAGTCTGTGGCTTTTGTTGTGTTTTTTCGTAATTTTTTATTTATTTGGATGTGATTATGGCCGGGAACTAAAGAAAAGTATTAGAAAAAAAAAATCAAAGGAGGAAGGATTGTGTTTTGGCTCACGGCTAAAAATCAGAAAGCAGAGAAAAATAATAAAACTCTCGAAGCCTCTTTTTATGAAAAGAAAATGACGTATTTATAAATAAAACATCCTATAACCCTAAATTGGTTACAGGATAAAAATAAAAATAAAATAAAATAATCTATTTATTTTTTATTATTTATCTAAACAAACAAATTTATCAATATATTTATCTAAAACAACCAATAAAAATAAATAAAATTAAAGCTAAATAATAAAAAAATTGCGGACGTTACCAGAATTATATAATCCCAACTGGAATTATGTAATTCCAATCGAAATTACATAATTCCAGTCAGAATTATATAATTCCGATCAAAGTGAATGGTCACTTACAACAACTTAACTCCTTTGGCCAATCAAATTAATTCTTCTCAAAAGTGGACAATTTTGGTACCACTTTCAAAAACAAAGTCATTTGATCGTTTGGGCCAACATCAGCCCAAGGCAAAAAAAAAAATTTCATTTTTTTTGAAAATTTATTTTTATATTATTTATATTTTGTTAAAATTTAATTTTAAAAGAAATAATAAATGAAATAAATAAAATTTAAAATAGTTCATAAAAATAATTTACAATTTAGTTCAAAACTATTAAACCAGATCCAATAAATCTAATTTCACAGTGTATTTCATTATCGGGTCCTCTGTCGCATCCAAACTCAAATCATCCAAAAATTGGGTGCTTACACACTTGCTATGTTATTTTAGCTCTTGTTGTCTGTTTAGCACTTGTTGTTGCTCTCACTGTCTATTTTGCACTTGTTATCTTATTTTAGCTTTTGCTGTGATTGATTTAGTGTTGTTTTGTTTGTCGACACTTCTGACTTTGATTTTGTTCCTACAAGAATGAGGAAAAAAATATTTTAGATTTTTTATAAATGCTTAAAATGGTTTACCTGTAGATTGTCACTTTACGGGCCCGTCACTGTGCTACCCAGTAGCTTTAATAAAGTCAGGTTATACTATTTGGGTCTTCCATCATACGTGAAGCGCATGATTGATGGGAAGGGCTTCGATGGCATCATTTCTGCCCTTATAGCTCTTATGCATCGAGCCAAATAATGATGTATGCTCTCATCGAGTGGTGGATGGACACCACCGACACATTTTACTTGCCTTTTAGAGGGATAACTATCACTCCGCTGGATTTTACTGCCATTACCAGGCTGAGTTTCTAGGGAGAGGCTGTCCTTTTAGTAGTGAGGTGTGTAGTTCCGTAGTGGTGAGGAACAGATGGATAAAGAGTCTGTTTGGGGCCACTACTTCCATGAAGTCAGCTTATTCTTCTCTGGTCTGATATATAGAGCTTGTTACTAGCGTCAGGTTGAAGTATGATGCTAGTCATGTCAGTTCAGAGTAGCTAGCTCGATATTTCCTATTTTATCTGCTTAGTGTCATCATCTTTTCGAAAGCTTCAGGCACTGGTTATATGCAATTATTACATATTCTGAAGAATTTGACAAAGTACAACTAGGGTACGACTGCTTTTCTCATATGTACTCTGGTTTTAATACAACTTATAAAGGAGGCTCGCGAATATGCAGCTGCTTATTCATACTAGATATGAGTGTGATCTTTTGTCTTTATTGATTATTTTAGTGATCCTGGATGTTCTGACTCCTTTTCTTTAACAGACTTGAGCTTATGAGTTTGGAGTGATTCCTTATCCTACTTTTGAATATTTCTCAAAGAGTGGCTTTCCATGATATCTATAATGGATCTAGAAGACTTCTGACTTGATTGAGAATCCTATTGAGGTAAGAGATTTCATGAGTGGGCTGACCTATGGCTAGGTATGGTGAATTTTTTATCCTGATTTTCTCTTTTTTTGGCGATCTTTTGTTTATTTTGTTCCTTTGAATAGATTCGTACCCATTGGTGGTTATTGAGAGAGGATTGGTCATCAAAGATGGCAGTAGCTTGGCGCTTGACACAAATGAGGATCTTGTTAGTCGGTCTTATTGATAAGGTATGGTACTTGGGCGAGCGAGTCCAACATTGGTGGGATGGACCGTTTATGAGGTGAGTCCCTGTCGCTCCCCTTGGTGATATGTTATGTGGTCAGGAGTTTATTAGAGAGGAGCTTACTAGAGCTGAGAGAGGGTATCCTTTTGAGGATCTTCAGGAGGACACAAACTTCTCTTACATGGATACCTTGATCCCACAGCTGATTGACGCAATAGCCTCTACCTCCTTAAGCGGATCCTGCACAGCCTTCAGGTTCGAGAGCTAGGACTTCTTAGGCGCCCTAGGGCAATTCTGTTTCTAAAGTGGCATCATCTGATCTAGTATGTTTCTTAACTTTGCTTTTTCTTATTTATGTACAAGCATGTAACAAACTTTGTTAGCAATAACTTTTAAATGACGTGGGTTATGAGAGCTTATCTATAGCGTGAAGGATATTGCCAGAAGAGATCAGGTTCTGCTTGTCTTGATGATGAGGGTATTGCTAGGACCGAGGTGACGACTTATGCTAGTGGCGTGGCATTTGGCGGTTCAGTTCTTGGTGATCTGGTGAACACGATGCCTCCGATGTTGTATGGATTATCGATTATGGGAGCTGGGACATGCTTTTCTTTACCTAGGCTAGGCATGCCTTTGTCAAATGTAGCACATGCAGACACCACTCATATCAGTCTTTTGCCTTTGTTTAGGGTTTTTCTTTCTTTGATTTGTCTGTCATTTGACATCTTTGTTTTGTAGGTGCCTGTTTCTATTGCTCAGTTCTGGTATACTATTGCAACCAGCGCACATGAGTATTTTATGGAGTTCACTAGCATGCAGAGCGTATGCCCTCTTTTATTTACTATTTATTGAACCTACTTTATGCAAATGTGTATGCCTTTATGAATGCATGGATGTAATTTGTTATTCTTATCTAATACAAAGTCAGTATAATCTCGCTAGCCATGAGTGGGAGAGAGGGAGTGAGCATCTTGAAGTGAGCGTATTAGACAGTTGGAGTGGGAGTTGGCCACTTTTCATATGGATCAGGATGACGAGGCACCAAGCCCTAGTGACAAAGATGCTTGAGTGGATTCAGCCCCTGCTTACGATGACGACCATGGCCGATATAGTTGTTTAGGAGGCTAGGTATAGGCTTTTGGGTATGATTGCTTAATGTTGTATCATTTTTTTGAGATTAGAGACTCTGGGCGTGTATCTTGGGCATTTGTCCCCTATGTTGTACTTTGTGACATTTGTTGTATTTGCCATAGCTTTGTGAGCCTTTAATTGATTGATTTTTCATGCTTTTTGATGATGACTGTAGCATTTGTACCTATTGTATGGTCATTTTGTCTGATGATGATTATCCTATTTTGTCTACCTTTTGTATTTCATTTGTCCCTCTTTTGCCTAAGGCGTCCCCTTTTAGAGGTTTTTGTGCCTATCTAGGTTTATTTTTCTTCCCTCTACTACCTAGGGCGTCTCTTTTTAAAGCTTTTTGTGCCTAGTTGGGTCTCTTTTTTTTGAGGTTTGATGATAATAATCTGCAATCAAGGAAAAGATAAAAAAAATAGATGAGAACTACAAGTATGTAATGAAAGGATGCCAATTCTACTTAGCATATTCGATAGATTCATATGATAATGATGTATTGCAGGTTCTCAAATGCACTCGTATAATTCGACAAGCATTTGCATATTTATTGAAAATATTTAAGGACACAAATGCATTTATGCAAATTTTGATTTGATAGTACCCTTGTCCTTAGTTAGCCTTTTCAGGTTTTCTAACTAAGTATTTTACCCTTAGTTTCCCTAACTTTTACCTAAGTCGCCCTTTCAGGATTTCAACTTAACGGGAATTCCCTTAACTTTTGCCTGAGTTACATTTTTTTGTTTCAACTTAGCGGGGTTTTGATTTGATTATTTTTTACTTTTTTTTGTATTTGCTTTAGATATAATATTTCTTCAAGCGATTTGTATTGATTGGCTAAAAGAATCCATTCCCTTCAAAATCCATTAGCTTGACTACTCTTCTTGATAAGACAGTTTTGACTAGATATGTGCCTTGCCAATTTAGCTTGAACTTCCCTTTTGGGCCTAGAACATTCTGTTTGGCTTGCTTTAGCACCCAGTCCCCCACTTTCACACTCTTGTGCCTCACTTTCTTATTAAAGGCCATTGCCAATCGAGCTTGATACATCTGTGTGTGGTATAGTGCTTTGAGTCTCTAACTATCCATGAGAGTGAGGTTGTTATATCTTTGTTGAGCCCATTATGCTTCAGGTAGTTCAGATTCAATTGCTACTTGCAGCAATTTAATCTCCATCTCTACTGGGAATATTGCTTCGAATCCGTATACTAGTGAAAAAGGAGTAGCCTTGGTTAAAGTTCTGACCATTGTTTGGTATCCCTATAAAGCATATGGTAATCTATCTGTCAAATCTTGATGATTCCGAGTCATTTTTTATAAGATCTTCTTGATGTTCTTATTTGCAGCTTCAACTATCCCATACGCTTATGGCCGGTAAGGTAAAGACTTGTAGTGTTCCACCTTTTAGAAGTGAAAACCATTGTCTAAGATTAGATGATGGGAATTCTGTATCGGTAGAACATGTTCTTTTTTATGAACTTTGCCACTTGCTTTGGCCCCAGTTTCGTATACGATTCTGGTTCGACCTATTTTATAAAATAGTTAATTGCCACTAGGATGAATATGTGCCTGTTTGAGGTGATTGGGTGAATCTCCCCAATTATATATAGTCCCTATGCTGAGAAGGTCCTTGGAGAGGAGATAGAGTGTAGTTCTATTAGGGAAAGATAGATGACATCTCCATGGATTTGGCATTTGTGGCATTTTCTTATGAATTTAATTCAATCTTTCATCATCGCTATTTAGAAGAACCCTTATCTCATCAACTTCTTAGCTAAGATTGCTCCATTCATGTGCGAACCACAAACACCCTCGTGTACTTCTTCCATTGCTCTTACATCTTCTGTCTCACTCAGACATCAGAGTTGTACCCCATCTGAAGTTCTCTTGTACAATACACCTTGTGTGATGTGAATTTTGATGCTAATTATTGGATAATTGCTTTATCCTTCTCACTTGCCTTTTTAGGATAATTCCTCTATGTGAGGTATTTTTGGATGTCGTAGAACTAGAGTTTCTCATCCGCTTTCATTTTTGCTATTCTGAGGCATTTGTGACTTGCTCTAATGTAAGTAGGATTAGAGGCTTCATAGGCTTTTTAGTTGGTCCTTCCCATACTGATGTTACGGAAGTAAGTGCATCTGCCATTTGATTATGGTTTTTAGGGAGATGGATGATTTGCATTTTTGAAAAGATAAGGTAAGCTATTATAGATGGCTCAGGTATGGCTTCAAGTGCTGCTCTTTTAGTTCCCATTCTTTTATTGTATGATTAATCATTAACATGGAATCCCTAAATATTTTGACTTTTGTCACTCCCAGAGCTATTAGAGCTTCCATCCCGAGTGTACATGCTTCATATTCTGTTTCATTATTCGTAACCCTGAATATTAGCTTCTTAGCGATTGGCACCACTTTACTTTTTGGTGCTAAGAGTATGATCCTGACTCCCACACCAAATTGATTAATTGCTCCGTCAAAGTACATATGCCATCCCTGTACCTTGATGGCTGAGCTGAGGTCATCTGGAAAGTCCAATTGAATTTCCTCTGAATCTGGAATTGGATTGAAGGCTAGGAACTCCAGCGACTGCTCTTCCTTTTATTATCTTTTTAGTCAGATACTCCACATCGAATTCTATTAATAGAATGAGCCACTTGACAAGTTTTTCCACTAAGGAGGAAGCTTTGTAAAGATGCTTCATCAGATCCATTTTGGATACAACTTGAATCTTGTAGGATTATAAGTAGTGAATGAGCTTCTTCATTGCCCATACCATTGCTAGGCATGTATGTTCAACTTGACTGTACTTTTCTTTATAAGGCAATATTTTCTTACTCAAGTAGTAGATTGTATGCTCTATTTTCTCTTCCCCCTCTTAGGCTAGCATCACACCGATTATGTTCCCTTTAATGGCTAGATATACAGTTAATGGAATCCCTGATTTTGGTGGTTTCAAGACTGGTGGATTGGCTAAATAGTTTTTTATCTTGTTGAATGCTCACTGACATTATTCATTCCATCTGTCTGGTTGATCTTTTCTGAGTTGCTTGAAGATGGGTTCGTAGACTACTGTTAACTTAGTGATGAATCTGCTGATAAACTATAGCTTCCCTAGAAACCCTCTAATCCTTTCTCTATATTCAGTACTGGCATTTCTTGAATTTCTTTTGCATTATCTGGATCCACTTTGATTCTATTATGACTTACAATATACCCTAGCATTTTGCCGGAGATGACCCCGAATACACATTTCTTCGGATTGAGTCTTAGATTGTACTTTTCAACCTTTCTAAGGAATATCTAGAGAGCAGTTGGGTACCTTTCCATGGTTTTTTGCTCAACCATCATGTCATCTACTTAGACCTCCACTTCTTTATGTATCATATCATGGAATATAGATGTTGCCACTCTTTGATAAGTTATGCTTGCATTTTTCATGCCAAAAAGCATTACCTTGTGGTAGTAAGTACCCCATTTTGTTATGAAAACATTTTTACTTTGTTGATGATGGCCATTAAAATCTTATTGTGTCCGAAGAATTCATCCATAAAGGAATACATTGCATAAGTGGCATCATTATCGATCAACACATATATGTGAGGTAAGGGGAAGTCATCCTTTGGGGATACTTTGTTCAGATCCTTATAGTCAACACAAATTCTTACCCTTTCATCTTTCTTTGGCACTGGCATGACATTTGCTAACCATTTTTGATAATCCACCACCTCTAGGAACTTGGCTTTCATATGTTTCTCGATGTCCTCTTTTACCAACTGGGCCCATTCTAGTTTGAGTCCTCTCAGTTTCTGCTTTATTGGTTTGCACCCTTCTTTGGTGGGTATGTAGTATTGAGCGATGTCTTTGTCAATGCCGGGCATGTCTTTATATATCCAAGAAAATACTTTTGAATATTTTATTAATAATTTTTTCAATTTCTCTCCTCTCATCAGGGGTAATGTCTTTTGAAATATGCAAAATGCATAGTTCATTTTCTGTGCCAATATTAAATGGTTAAGTGCATATGGAATGAATGTCAAATATGCAAGTAGTTTGATTAATGCACTACATATTAAATGGTTAGAGTTCATTACATCATCAATTTCAAATAAGGAAAAAGTACATAGATCATCTCCAGTAGTAGTGTCTTCAAATAGAACGTCGTCGATGCTTGATTTGAGGATAGCAGCAATCTCAGCACAGTTAAGGGTCTCAGTCTTAGATTCTAATCCCAGGTTCTTCATCAGTTCGTCAATGTCAGCTTCAGTGATTGTGTCAGGCAGTGGTGGATGCTTTCCCTTGGTAGAGTCAATAACATCTTTGAAGATTTCAAATTTGAGTTTTGCAATCCCCTCTTTCTCCCATTTCTCAGTCGGCCCCTGATAAACTTCCATTAAACCTTCAGTAATTAAAGAGATGGATTTCTTAGCCCCAGTGGACTTCCTAACCCTATTTTTCTCCTCAAGATTATATCTTAGACCATATGCTTATATGTCTACGAAAGTCAGTGAATTCTGTAACCCCGATGTATTTTTCACCCAATCATGTTTTGAGTAAGTATTGCATTTTCTTCATCATTGTGGCAGCCTTTAGGCCAACCCAATCTTCATGAATTATAAAGATCTAGAAGCATGGCGGCACAACATTCAAGCAGGCAATGACATTATTGGTTTCAGCTGTGATATTGATAACTTTACCATTAAGTGGGAATTTGATTTTTTGATGTATAGTTGATGGTATGCCTCCCAATAGGTGGAACTAAGGTCTTCCCAATAGTAGTGCAAAAGTTAGAGGAATGTCTAAGATGGTGAGCTCGATTACTGATTCGATATCTCCCATAGTGACTGCTAAGATGGTGAACTCGATTACTGATTCGATATCTCCCACAGTGACTGCTACTTTGAAAGTCCCAATGACTAACTTCTTGGAGTCATCATAAACCTGAATGATCATATTTGATTCCTTTAGGTCTTTAGCATTCATCCTACATTTGTGTAGTAGCTTTAGTGGGCAAACATTGATGGTAGATCCATCATCCACCATAACACATGAGGTCTTCTTAGACTTAACTATTGCTTGTATGAACAAAGGACGATTATGGACCCTTCCTTCATGAGGCAAATCTTCATCTGAGAAGGTGATTGCATTGGAGGGAGCTTTCATAAGAGAAACTATCATTTCATAAGGTGAGGCATTAGTGGCAATTTTTACATCATCTAGTACCCTGACTAGAGCATCCTTGTGCTTTTTGGAGGTCATGAGCAAATCCTAGATACTGGCAAATGCTTAAGTTTTCTTAAGCTGCTTGAGAACTATATCATCTTCTTCCTTGGTTGGAATTGTATCATTCAATATTTATTTCTCCTTGGAGATATCCTTTTCCTTCTCAGGAGGTTGGTAGACCCTTCCACTGTGAGTCACATGGTTAATTGAGGGTAGAGGCTTCTTGGCTATTTGATTCTTATTGTTTGACTGTGATGTCTCTTGATTGGCTGTTTCTATATTGTTATTTTTATTCCAGACAATGATTTTCAGAGTCATCATGTTCTTGAACATCTGTACTTTATTTAGCTTCTTCGTTGGAATCATACCATATGTCAACTCCCATGACTTGCAAGCCTTGAGGCTAGATGATCCTGATCACCCCATCTTCTTCATTGAATTCTTCTCCGCATCTTGAGGGCACTATATCTTCTGAAAGGATATAAGCAGTTAGAGGAACACTGTACTTGACCTTGTAGTTAAATTTTTTAGATGGCTTATCTTGCTCAGCTTTGAGGATTTCATCTATCTCATATGAATAAGAGCAGTTGATTACTCTACCATCCATTGGGAAGGCTATATCCCTAGTTCTCCTTGCCATCATTGAGTGAGGAGTGAATGATTATGGCATTGAAATGTATTCAAATGTGCAGGGATCTTGTTCATCTTCACTAAAGTTATAGCAATCAAGCACTAGGTTGAGGGGTTCAACTTCTGCGATTATCAAGAATTCTTTCTCTACTCTAGCTTCTCATTCTTCTTAGGTTTCTTGGATGGCTTGGATTGGTTGTTCAGTGAAGGTTTCGAGTAGGTCGGATGAGATTATGTTGATTGTTGGTGGAGGCATAGTTTGATAATTTGGAAGAGGGTTAGTTTTAACATGGGGTCATTTTTCAGGATCATTGATCTTTCTTGAATCAATGAGGTCTTGGATTGCATTTTTTAGGGTTCTGTAAGTGTCAATGGTACGATTGGGCATTTAATGGAATGACATAATAGGTTTTGGTTAATTTGAGGGGGGTAAGGGATTTGGTAGTGGTTTTGGCTCTCGAGGCCGTAGAAGGTTCTTTTATTGAAGTCTTTGGAAGACGTTGGATAGTGGGTGTAAGCACCCAATTTCGGGATGACTAGAGCATGGATGCGACAGAGGACCCGATGATGAAAATAGACTGTGAAATTAGATTTATTGGATTTGATTTATTGGTTTTAAACTAAATTGTAAATTATTTTTAGGAAATATTAT
>CATIWM010003400.1:0-34103 GCA_949671775.1 Mallotus repandus | reverse complement strand
AAATTTTCAAATGGGGATATCAACAATAAAATTCTTGTAAGTTTCCCTCAAAAGGTTTAAGAAGCTAAGATGGCCTCAATTGAAGAAGCAAATGATCTTTCTATTCTACCTATGAATGAACTTCTTGGGAAGCTTCTCACCATGAAATCAAAATGAATCAAACGGTAGAGGAAGAGATGGCCAATAATGACAAAAGCATTGCTCTCAAGGCAAGTAGAGACACTAGTGATAGTGACTCAAGTGAAAATGAAGATGAGTATGCTATAATTTTAAGAAAGGTGAGAGATCTCATCATGAAGAAGAAAAGAGGATTCAAGAAATAAGACTCAAGCAAGAAGGATCAAATGATTTGCTATGAATGCAACAAATCGGTCATATTAAATCTGAATACCCAAAGTTAAAGAAAACCTTCAAGAAAGATAGGAAGCATAAGAAGGAAAAGAAGTAAGCACTTAAAGCAACTTGAGATGATTCGAGTGAGTCTAGTGATGATGAAACTAATGGAGAAGTTACAAATCTTTGCTTCAAGGCTTTGGAGGAACCTTCAAGTAATGAGGTAACTCTAAACTTTGAATCCAATAATGAGATGTTACTTGCTTATGAAAAATTAATGCATAAATAAGATAAATACTTGTCTAGAATTAATTCACTCAAAGAAATGGTGAAAACTCTAGAAGAAAAATGTGAGAAATCAAGGCTTTCTAATGAACAGTTAACCAATTCATCGAATGAAAGTAATTCTAAGAAAATTGAGATTGCTAATGAAAATACAAAGCTTAGTGAACAAAATGTATTTTTAGAAAATGAAAATGAAATCTTAAGAAGTCCATCTCTAGATTTAACAAAGGAAAATAAATTCTTGATGATATGATCTCTATGACTTCCACTCCTTTGAAATCTAAAGGTGGAATTGATTTTGAGAATGCTCAAGCTAGTTCTTTAAAAGTTGTAAGCCTAAGCACTCTACTTACTAAGACTTACCAAAAGCCTAGTCTTAAAACCAATAGACTTAAAAATTCTAATGGAAATAAGACTAACAAATCTAGAGCTAATAGCTCAATAGGACCTAAGCCTGTACAATCATGCTCATTCACATAGTTTTCATAGTTTTAAAAAGAAAGAGTATGCAACAAATGTTATATGTCATTATTGTGGTGTGATGGGACACAAAAATTTTAGTTGTTATATTAGAAGGACTCATTTGGGCTACTCAAATGGTGAATCCTTCAATGTTATCCCCTAAGGGCCCAAATACATTTGGGTACCTAAAGTGTGATGAAGCATTTTCTTATAGGTGTGCTTGGAATCCACAATCTGCAAAGAGAAGTGGTATCTAAATAGTGGACGTTCAAGGCACATGACTGGGAAGGCCAACCTCTTCTCTCATTTAGAGATGAAGAAGGAAGGCAAAGTTACATTTGGTAAAAATGCTAAGGGTAAGATCATTAGCATTGGTCAAGTTGGTAAAAAAGACTCTACATATATTAAAGATGTTCTTTTGGTTGATCGCTTAAAGCACAACTCACTAAGTGTTAGTCAATTATATGACAAATGTAATAGAGTAACTTTTGAATAAAAAAAATACTTTGTAACTCATGTAGAAGAGGAAAAAGTCATTTTTAATGGTGAAAGAGTCAATAATTTATACTATTGATCTATCCTCTTTGACTAACCTAGGTGTTGAGTGTTTTGTTGCTATTATTTATGATGTTTGGATGTGGCATAGGAGACTTGGTCATGCTAGCATGGACCTCATTAGAAATTTAAGCAAATGTGATCTTGTCATTGGCCTACCCAAAGTGAAATTTCAAAAGGACAAAGTATGTAGAGCTTGTCAAATGAGTATTCTTGAAGAACAAAATCAACAATAAGGAGCAATGGAGAATGATCAAGTTATTTCCCTTCCAATTGAGTTATCTCAAAATATTGGATGGTAATTCCTTGTGATATGCATTTGTTTGTGTCATTATAATAAATTGACTGAACCTTGAGTGATTAATTTGATGTTCTTGAATTTTGATTTATTATGGTGCAATGTTGAATTAGTCCCTAATGTATTTGAAGAGGCTCAACCCAAGTTCAAAGCTCAAATTTTTGAAAATTTTAATTTTAATTCATGATCATTATTCTGATGTTATTGGCAGTGAAGGTTTTTTCTTGTTCAAATAAATTCATATTTTTATTTAAAATTATTTTTAATAAGTCAATTTTTATGATTATGAAAACCAATCACTGATTACAGTTCACTTCCAATCAGCTCTTAAAGTGTTTAATTTTATTTTAAACAAAGAGTTTCTTGATTACTATCATTGACTTTGTCATGACTTAATTTAGTTATGACTGCTTAGTCATGATCATAACTTTTTATGTCATCGTTATGATAAAATTTATTTTAATTGTGCTGTAAAAAAAATTTTCATGATCATGACACCCCATTCACTACTTATGACGCAGCTAGGGTTAATGCTAGGATATTTAAGGCACTTTTCTTTAATTTAGTCTTTTCTCCTTCTTCCTCTTAAAGCCGCACACAATTTTCCCCTTTCAACCTTCAACCTTTTTTTTTTCAAAATTCCTTCTTCATTTTCGTTTTAACATAATCCCACATCATTATCATCATCTCTCATCATCTTATCATCTCTAGTGGGAATCTAAAATAGTTGAAACATCCTTTTCTTGAATCAGTTTATCACCATGGCAAGCACTCAAAAGCTGAAAAAGAAGGGAACATAGCTGAAACTTGTATGCAAAAGGGGCCCATATGATTTATTGATGTCCTCACTCGAAACAAAAGCACAAAGAGAAAGGTACAAAACTCTTGAAATCTCGCCTGATTTGTTCAACTTACATTTTTTATTAGGATTGTGTGAGAGAATTGGGGTATGAAGAGAAGATGATTGAGTTGCTTAATAAAATAAAATTAAGGGTATTTATGGAAGTTCATGAAGAAACCTCTCTCGTTCTTACCTTAGAGTTTCTATCCATACTCAAGCTTGAACAGAACCACACACTATCCTTTAAGCTATGTGATGAAGAGAAAACCCTCATAATTGGTCAATTGGGCTAGAAATTTTGCAATTCAAAAATTTATGGTAAATGGTGTTATTCATTAAAGAGAGGTAGGCAAGGAAGGTAAAACCATTTAGCATGACAGTGATTCCATAGAGTTTCAAAAATTAGCCGAAAGTGAAGCTCCTTCAACCACCAAGAAGTGCACTAGAATTCAAGCCCCTAAAAAAGATGATAAATCTTCCTGCTCCTTATGATTATCACTAGCCTTGCATTTTACATCTCATTTCATGACTTTTGTGGATTATTATTTTTTTTTTTTTCAAGTCTTCATGGAACTTGATACGATTGCAACCCTTTAAATGCTTGGGACACTTTTTTTGTGTTTTTTATTTGTTGTGGCCTTGGATAGGTGCTTTCCCCTATTGCCTAATTTTTTTTTATAGTACCAAAAGGGGAGAAAAGGCTTAGTTAAGTTTAGTTGTTTGGTCATTTTGTGACAGTGATATGGATATTTGGTATTTATGGAAAGCTTTTGGTTAAATTGCAAGTAGTATATTTTAGAATTGTTTTATTGATAATATTCTATGATTTTTTGAAATTGTTGGTTGATAATCTAGTTGTGAATTGTTATTAGATATGGATGCTAATTTTGTGAAAAATTGTTGGTTATGGATATTGCTTATGTGAAGCAAATTGTTAGTCATATTGTGTTTGTTTTGGCATAGATATCATTTTGGATATTCATGTTAGATGTTTTAAGAACTTGATATGGTTGTGGCCTTTCACTATTTGGGACACATTTGTTGTGATTTGCACCTTTTGTCTCCACTCTCTCTCTCTCTCTTGTTATTTTTTTTAATAACAAAGGGGGAGAAAATTTAAAATGTTTATATTTATATTTTGGATATGTGAATTGTTGGTTAATAAGAAAATAGTGAACTTGTGAACCTTGGATTCATCTCAGTAGGTTTGCGATGCTATTGGCAAATTTTCTTTTCTCTTGCATGTTATGTGACAAATTGATAGATGCAGCTTATGCTCACCAAGTCATGGTATTGGCCATGATTGTATTATTACTAGAACCATGCTCTTGTCACAATTCATTATTTTTAATGATCATGAATCTTGAACCATGATTTATACTTGATTTAATTATTTGATATATTTGTCTCTAATTTTTTTAACTAAATTGCCACAAGTTAAGACTAAAATTGCTATGATCATGATAATGTTCTACTTATATTTTTCAACTATTGGTGCCTTGGCTGATCAAATATGCAAAATGAACTTACTAATTGATTTTTACAATTTTTAAATTTAGGCTTATTTTATGGGGGAGTTATTCCTTCTTATTTGTAGCCTAATTTTACATAATTATTTTTTATGATAAAAAAGGGGGAGATTGTTGAACCTTGAGGGTTAAATCAGTCATTTTTTATGGTCACAAGTAATTAAGTAAAATTATATTTAATCAGTGTGCTTAAGTGTTTATGTTCAGGTCAATCAAATTTGCAACAATTAAATTTACAATAAAATTATATTTAATCAGTGTGCTTAAGTGTTTATATTCAGGTCAATTAAATTTGCAATAATCATATGTGGCACAAGCAGTGACAAATGAATCATAACTGTGACAAAAGGCAAAATCGAAGATTGAATTTTTGTGGGAAAAGCTGAAGTTGGATTTGGTGAAAATGATGAAAATCTTCATTATGAGTGGTCACAAGTGAATTCCAATCATTAGAAAAAAATTTCTAGGAAAATTACAAAAATCAACTTTGCAATTTTTATAAAATTTCCAAAGCTAGTCACTACCAATGTCATGATCATGACAGACTGTCACCACCAGCGTCATGATCATGAAAGTGTAAAAATTTTAAATCCTGTCTTGGCGCCCTCGACTGTTATGACCATGACGATTTTTTCATGATCATAACAAAGTCGCAGACCTGCTTTTTCTTTAATGGTTGAACGGCTCTATTTTCATTAAATGCACCTCCAACAGCTCTTTTTCTCTATGAGAGTATAAATACAACTCTGATTTCAGGTGGAGGAAGAGAAGAATGTTGAGCAAATACATTTAGAGCAATCTTTGAGCATTTAATCTTCAATTAATTTTTCAACCACCCAAATATTCATCTTTAATTCTTGTAATTTTTATTTATCTCAAGAGTGCTCTTGAGTGTGGGTTGGTGCATGTTTTAAAACCATCATTCAATAACTCATTAGTGGGATTGAGTGAGTTGGGTTAGGGTTTTAATCACTTGTAAGCTAAGAGGATTATTCTTAGCATTTGGGTTTGAGTGTGAGCCTTTGAAAAATACTTGGGTTTGAGTGTTAGCATTGGGAAAACACTTGTAAGCTAAGAGGATTGTTCTTAGCACTTAGGTTTGAGTGTGAGTCTTGTGAAAACACTTAGGTTTGAGTGTGAGCCTTAGTAAAACACTTGGGTAGCTTGGTAAGTTTGTAAGGGTTTAATCTACACCTTGAAGTAGATTGTTAGTGGATTGAAATTCTCAACAAGTGGATAAGGAGAGGACATAGGCTTCAAGGGCCGAACTTATATGAATTCTTTGTGTTTTCTAACTCATCTTCCTTATTACATTGTGCTCTAAATCTATTTTTAGTTTGTTCTTTGTTAAAAATTGAAAATTGCCCACCTAGCTCAAAAATCCAATTTACTCCTCCCTCTTGGCAATTGTGGAATTACAAAAAAAAAATCGAAAAAGAACTTTTCTCATTAAAAATAATACTAAAAACAAAAAGTAACAATTGAAAACAACAAAAAAACAACAAACAATAAAAGCAACAACTAAAAGATAATAAACAACAATAAACACATATAATCAACAACCACACAAAAAAAAATATTTTTAGTTCATTTCTTTTTTCTAAAATAGGTTTGTATTATCCATAGGTTTCTCACTTTTTGTGTATCTTCATTTTCCTTTCTTTTTTGCTTATTATTTCTCCGATATATTTTTTTTCTCCTCTTTATATATGTCTTTTTTGAGTCAGAATTTGAGAAGAGAAAAAAAATAGAAAATGACCAATAAAAAACACGGAAAAGAAAAACAAAACAAAAATGATGAAAAAAAACAAAAAAGGCCGAAGAAAACACGAAAATGGCTTTTAAGCATGGCCAAAAAAAAAACTAAAAACACGAGGCGCAAAACCAATTTTGAAAGATAAAAAATTGGCATGCCAAAAGAGAAAATAAGGCTCAAAACAGACCCATTAGTGATAATTACTTATTATTATTATTATTTTCATGTATCGGGTAAAGCATGTAATGAAGGTTGCATTCTCAAAATGAATGAGCCACCATTGATAGTTGTACGTCACTAATAAAATTATCTATTGACGTTTACTCATCTACATTAATTAAATGGGTATGAATCCATTAATAAAAGTTAAAGGAATAATTAAAGAGTTATAAAACCTCTTTTAAATGAGTTTAATAGTTTAGGGTGTGAGTACCTATAAATACTCAATGATGGATATTACAAAGTAAAATTATAGGTTTAATTTTTTATTTCTCTTAATTTTTCAGTTGTTCAAAAAAAATCCTATACTTTATTATTTATTTGCATGCCCTCTTGGTTTTTCTTTTGTACACCTTTTTATTTTCTCTTTTTTTAATTTTTTCTTTTTTTTCTTTTCCCTCTTCTTTATTAATGCTTTTAACTTTTCATAATTTTATTTAATTTTTTTTAATGTTTAGAATATTAGAGTTGGGTTTATTTTCAAATTATTGATTTAAAAATACAAGTTTATTATTTTTATGTAATGTGGAAAAAATAAATCAAGAAAAATAAACTATTGGTAATTATGCAAGTAATAAAAAAAACTTAATCGCTAAGTCCAAAAGTATGCAATTTCAATATTGATTTATTGAGGAATGGTCAAAGATTTTGATTGCCTGGTAGATATAGGGAGTTCAAATCCCCACTTCACCTTTACTAACATTCTAACCTAACTAACAAACTAACAAAATGGTTGTTAAAGAAAAAAAAAACATTTTCTTAGCATCATATCGTTATTACATACTTTGGCCAAATAATTTATTTTTAATCTTTATATAAATTTTTTTTTCAAGAAAAATCTTTATATAAATTTTAAAAAAATATTTATGTGATTGTTCAATAAATGATTATATATAATTTTTATTTTTTATTACTTTCAATTAACTTTTATTTTTAATTATTATCAATTATTATATTTTTTTTAGTATGTAAAAATTTATATACAAAATAATTGAAATTAATGTTAATACTAATATTTAATTATTATATAAAATTTGAATATATACAAAAAATTTATGTAAAAATTATTGAGATTAATATTACTATTACTAATGTTCAATTATTATGTAAAATTTGAGTTTACGCAACAATCTATATACTAATAAAGGGTGAAATACAATTTTTCCCCCTAAGATTTAACCTAATTCGCACTTCCTCCCTCTTATTTGAAAACCGAATTTTTCTATCCCTCAATTTTTATTATATTAACACTTTAGTCCTTCCGATAGGTTCAGTGAAGCTCTTATATTAAAAAAACACTTAGGTCCATGTATTTTATTAAGATAAAATAATTTAATCCCTCCATTTAAATATTATAACACAATTCAGTCCCTCAAATTTTTAATTATTTGGAATTTAAAATTTTAATATCAATTGAATTTTTAACACCTATATATACATCAATCAATATATTAAATAAAAAATTTTCATCAATTTTATTTTATATTAACTTTTTTGCACTTAGTTTAATTAATTTTCTTTTTAATAACTTTAAAAATTATAATTATTAAAATCAAATACTAAAAATTTGAATTATTTTTATTTTTAAAGTAAAATTAAGTAAATTAATGAATTCATTAAATTTATGACCTGCTTTTTAACTATAAAATATTGATAGAAATATATGTAAGTGTGTTGAAAAAAAAAAGTTACTCTTAAAATTATAATATTTAAAATTAAAAAAATTAAAAATAGAACATTAAATTATTTAATTTTATTACAATAGAGGGATTAAACTATACATTTTTGGAAAATAAAATGACTAAACTGTATGTTTTTATAAAATAGAGGGACCTAAGTGTTTTTTTAATATAAGAGATTCACCGGAACCCTGTCGTAAGGACATAAGTATTGACAGAATAAAAACTAGAGGATAAAAAAATTTAATTTTCAAACAAGAGGGGGAAATTGTGTGAATTAAGTCTAATCACAGTGGAAAATTTTAATTTGCTCACTAATAAATAGAAATAAATGGATAGATGGGTAGGTAAAATTTATATGGATGACATAAATTTGGATATCCATATATACAATTAATGGGTCATAAATAGCTAAATGAATGATTATACTCAACTATCTATTTATACTAAACTCATACTCACTCAACCCACCCATTTTACCACCATTATACGTCACTAATTACATTAAAGGGCGCAGGGCATGGCCATGCTCTTGCGGCCTTTGTGTATATTTTGCACCTAATTAGTCGGTTTCTACATGATATTCTGTACTTAAAAAAAAGTACTGAAAATGCCTCAACTCATAATCGACTACTTTATCAATATATATAGTTGTAGTTGCCACAATTATTGTGTTGATATATGGAACGTTATTAAATCATGCATGAATAGACTGTCTAAAATAGCACCAAAATTATTCAATTGGGGACCGATCAAATGCATCACGACTTGAAATGTGCCGAGCCTCTTGATAAAGACATGAAAATCATATCATTGTGAAGCTGAACATGCAATGAGAAAGTAGTCGCAATCCTCCTTGTGATGGATATTAAATCACCGAATCTTTCTCTTTGAACATAACAGCTTTAATGTATAGTAGTTAGTAGATATAGATATTATTCTTAATTTCTAATTATTATTTAATTTTTGTATGAAATGTTTTTTTTTTATTTGTTGTAATAACATAGACTCCAAATAGAACAATTTTTTAAAAAAAATGAAATGAATATACATAATATAGAGCATTTTCCATTAGAAAATTCAAGATTGAATTTCCTCTTATTAATTATGAAAATAAATGTTTTGAAAATATACAATTTTATATGTAACGTAAAAACTTCAGATATTTCGTGATTTATTATACAAAATAATATCAAACCGAATGCAGACAGTTTAAGCCATATCAAATGCAGATTCTAGAGCAATATAAATTCACCGAACACAGTGGAGGTAGCCTTTAAATCATACACATAGATAAGATCCTAATATTATCTGATACTCTGCTTTGGATATTGTCTCATAAACTCTCAATTTCGACGTGCCATAAAATATGTGGTGCATGAATACATGTAATGAATGATGATAAAAGTGAAGTGCAGATCGAACGGCAATGACTCAGCTAAAGCACATTGTGATATGACAGTTAACTATCAAACTGCCCTCTTTTTCCAGTTTCCTTTTGGTGTAATACATTTGTAACCCTTATAGTTGGTATGATTTTTCATATTGATATTTTAATTTACAGTTTTACTATTTTAATACTTAAATTTATTTAAAATATATTAATTTATATTAATCTAATGACATAATACATCTATTATCTTTTATATTTGTCATTTTTTTGTTAGTTTAACACCTCTATTTGTAGTTAACCAAACTTTTGAAATATAGCACATGCTGATTTGCTATTATATGTCACGTATATTGATATGAATTTTAAAATTATATTTTAAGTGAATTCAGACGTTAAAATGGTAAAATTATAAATTGAGATGTTAAAATGATAAAAATGAAATGTGTAAAGGGCCATGGATATATTATGTTGTTTCTTTTTGTTTAGTACTTTTAAATACAAAAAATTAAGTTATTCTTGAAAAGTTGCTTGGCGAGTAATGCCAAGTATATAGTTTGTTAAGTATAGTTGGCCAACTATATGAACAGTAATATATTTGGCCAACAGTAATATAGTTGGCCAACTAAGCAATGATGTTATTTTCTTTATATATATATATATATATATATATATATATATGAGAGATAATTTTACCTATACTGAGTATAATATATTCAATTGTTAGATTTCAATAATAAAATTAGGTGTTTTATTTTTATTAGATAACTATTTTACACTTAATTTATGTATCTTACATCTAATTATATGATGTAATACACCCAATTTAGGTAAGAATCTATATATATATATATATATATATATATATAATTAAAGTTAAAATTAACTCTAATTCATGTACTAGTAGTCATTTTTTTATTTTTATCACTAGTAAGTTTTTTTTTACTTTAATAAAAAACAAATTGAGATTACTTTAATTCTAGCCTCCTTCTAATTCTCTTCTTCACTTTGTTTCCTCTTGTATATTTTCATCTTCTCTTGGCGCGGTTCTCCATCACCTATTATATATAGTTTATATATTAGTTGGTTGAATGAGGGGTTATCTCACATTATTTGTGGAAAAAATTTTATGTCCCTTATTCTATAGGGTACATCTAAACTGTTGCTTTAAGAAAAATTTAAGGGAATAGCAAAAGCACATTGAACTATAATTAAATATATTTATAGTCTAATAATGGCACTTGAACACTTGGCACAGACACATAATTAATTTAAGTGTCTTGAATGCAGTTAGTTAATTAATTAATTTATTAATTATTATTATTTTTAATTAACAGACATAACCTTTTGAAAAATTATTTGGTAACTGCATAAATTTATTATTTATAGAACAAGTTAAGTGTCATTTAAAAAGAATTAAAGTATTCTTTTCTTTTCTATTTTTTCTTTGCAACTATCCAAATCTCTACAAGTATCCAACCAAATATCGAAGAAGTTTTTTATAGAGTTCATTGAATTTGCTATATTTAAATTCTAGGCTTTATTGCATCCTGAATGTAGATTGCTTATAACTTTATAGCAAATTAGTGGGGGCAATAAATACCTTAAAGAGAGTGTTTTTATCATGCTTCAAAGTCTCTAAAATACCCATTGTTCCTAACATCACCGCCGTGCATCCATCGTTGTCCCTCCGACCATCTCTGCCATTCGTCTTTGTCCTTCCAATTATCACCGCCGTTCGACCTTGTCCTTTCGATCATCAATCCTCTATTGTTGTCATAGTCTATCTGCTTATATGTCTTCTCATTTGGTTTGATATTGGTTATTAGTTGATGGGTTTTCTCTTGGCCATTGTTCTCCGTCACCATCGTACGTCATTGTCCCTCCGACTATCACCACTGTTTGTCTTTGTCCTTCCAATCATCAAAGTCGTTCAACCTGGTCCTTTTGATCATCAATCCTCCACTGCTGTTATTGTCCATTTGCTTATATGTTTTCTCACTTGGTTTGATATTGGTTATTAGTTGATAGATTTGTTTATTGGTTTATGGGTAAACTTAATTGATATTGGTTATTAGTTGATGGGTTTGTTTATTGGTTTGTGGGTTAACTTAATTTTAGTTTATTAGTAATGTGTTTTGTTTAATTTTGATTATTAATTAATGAATATTCTTGAATTTTGCTAATTAGGTAATGGGTATGGTATAATTGGAAGGTCAAAGGGAGAAAGCAATCAAACTTATGATCTCAGCCTTACAAACATTAAAAAAGGATTAAAATTTCTGTTAAAAGTCCTAACTGTAGAGGGGCTCATATGGCTATTTTTTTTAAAATCTTGTGCCTGAATGAGACAAGAAAATTATTTAGGGCCAATCAGCTGCTCCTTGCTCTAAATTATAAGGGGCAAAAATGCACCTTTTGTCCAATTTTTTATAATATGTATGCTCAATAATGGCACACTCCACTTGAATAAGTGATGCATATTTAGGTTGAGTTATAAATAGATTAAACTGTGGGGTCGTAAGTTATTTAGGCTGAAAATGGATTAAAAGTATAGCTCGATCTTTCTTTATTTTCTTTATTTTTTTCCAATTTTTGTATAAACCAAGGAGAGTATCGTGTGTCTTCAATTCTAAATTAGTTTAGGGTTCCAAAGCCATGCACAAAAACACAAAATTAATCTGATTACATAAGAAATAAAGTCCAACATTACAAATAATTTATTTAGAGTACGTATGATAAGTTATACGAACATCTTCAAACCAGTATTTTTCATATGTAATACAGCAACCACAATCAACCATCATATTCAAAGAAAGTAGGACTCTTTCAAATATCAGTCGATGTATGCATGCTTATGAAATTATTCACTGTCACTTAGATTTGAATGGAATGGCCCTAATCACTATCTGGTGGTAGAATGCTGCAAGTGCTGCTCCAGTGAAGGGTCCAACCCAGAAAATCCACTGCACTCAAATCAAAATATATATAAATAGCATCAGTATAACACATTATTTACATATTTTATATGGAATTCAGAAGATTAATTCAAAGAGAAAGATGGGTTCCAATTACATGATCATCCCAGGCCTGGTCCTTGTTGTAAATGAGGGCTGCTCCAAGACTCCTGGCTGGGTTAATTCCGGTTCCTGTAATTGGAATGGTTGCCAAGTGCACCACGAATACTGCAAACCCAATTGGTAGTGGCGCCAAGATCTGCTCACATGTATCCAAATTTGTACATGTTACGCTTAGTTACTTGCAACCAATGATACTAGGCACAAGGCAACAGTGGTGCATGCAAAATGACTTACAGGAACATGGGAGTCTCGCGCATTACGCTTAGAATCAGTGGCTGAAAAAACAGTGTAGACAAGGATGAAAGTGCCAACAATCTCAGCACCAAGTCCATCGCCCTTGCTGTATCCTGAACTCAGTGTGTTGGCTCCACCACCAAGCCTCTCGTACTGATGCCCATTTTCAAAGGCCTTTACAACACCAGCACCACATATTGCCCCGAGACATTGCATTATCATGTAAAACACTGCTCTTGTTAGAGACAGTTTCCTTGCCAGGAACAACCCAAATGTCACTGCTGGGTTTATGTGACCACCTGAGATATGTATACCATGTCCTCATCACAAATCACGACCAATAATTAATTTTGCCATCAAATCTGTCAAATATGTATATTTTTTAACTGGAAAAGACATAGATTAAACTTATGACTTCCTCACGTCTTTGAAGGCTGAAGCGAACCTCTTGCCATCAGACTAAAGCTTCGTCAAATCAATCAAATTATACTACCATATTAAATCTAACAAAATTATTTTAATCAATGCAGTTTGTTCGCACAATGTCACATCTTGAAGCTAACCTCTTGACTACTCAAGTTTTGTCAAATCGATCAGTACAAATATATTACAATGCTTTTTCTAATAAAATTATTTTAATTAATACTATTAGTTATTAGTATTAGTGGAAGATAAGGCATATAATCTATAATCTCAAGTTGTGGGACACCATACAAATGGATTCCATTCAACACCCTTATCATGATAATTAAAAAAAATTGATGGCACTGTAGGGATTTGTAAATTTTAAATGTATCAAATTAAATCATTTGATTTACATCTCATCGGCTATTTTAATTAATACTTGAAAAATGTTTAATTAGGAAGGATTGTTGAATTCCTGATTTGATTTGAATCTATGAACTATGAGATACAAGTACGGCAAAAACAAAAATCAATCAATCAATAAATAATACATTTTGAAGAAGAAATTAGATTTCAGTACTTACCTGAAATGCCAGCAGTGCAATAGACAAGAGCAAAGATCGTCCCACCAAAAGCCCAAGCTATGCCCTGAGTTCCCACAGTAGAACACTTGTTGGGAGATTTAACCACACCCATCACAGTTAGAATCGTAATGTAAAGAAACAAGAAGGTAGCAACAAATTCTGCAATGCCAGCCCTGTAAAAAGACCATGATGAAAGCTCTCCAGGCTCAAAAAGAGGAGCTGCAGGTGATTCTTTATAGTCCTTGGGATCGAAAACTTGAGCAGCCGTTCCAATAGGCTGCCGCTCTCGATACCTATTTACTCCAACATTGACATCTTCTCTTCCCTCCATTTGGTCTGAAATCACTTTTTCTCTACTGGGTATGAAATGTTTAGCACCCTTTTAGCAGCGCAGAAGTTGACAGTGAAATGTTGAATTGATTTGAGAGGCTCAAAAGATAATGGAGGAGTTAGGTGTTCGTAGCGTGCATTAGAGACAAACGTTTTGTAGGTGAATGGAATTTTTGTTTGGCATTTTGTCATTGATGGATGAGAGAAAAGTGGTGCCTTGCCGTGAAACATGACCGACCAGTTCATCCAAGCCTCTAGAATTTAGCTTCTTTCTGGTTGTAAATCATGGGAAAGATTTGAGTGTCCATTCTTTAATCAACTCGCATGTGTAGTTTTCACATTTTCTTGAAGAAATTAATTGAAAACTTGCCTTTTAATGGAAGTTTGATGCGGTTAAAGAAGATTGATTCAGGTACCAACAACTAAGCAAGAGATTTCGGCCGAATTGCCACATATACACATATAAAAATATATATATATAATTGAACACTATTTTATGAGAAATTTAGTTGTTTTGAAACATTAACATATAATGGTAAGTGAGGGTTTTTTTTTTCTGAATTTTCTTTAGATCGTGTAGAGATTTTATAATTTAAATGGGTCAAATGAGCCACTCAAACCAATGTGGCTCTGCCCCTGCCCACAGTTAAGCTTTCATAACAAACAAATAATTCCGTCCTAACTATTTTATTTTTAATTTTGGAATTATTATAAATGATATTATACACATACATATGACATTTAACACCCAAAATGAATTACATATATCCTACATAATTGCACAATAAATTATCTCCTAAGCATATCTATTTCTTGCAAAAAAAAAAAACCATCACTCTGTATTTAGATGTATTGAATTTGAAATTGTAGGTTAGAATTAAATCAGTTTTTAAATTTATTATGAATTTATTTTAAATTCTCATTAATACAGATATACATAATTGTCAAACAAAAAATTTGATCCAATTCTAAATTTATGATAAAATCTCTTATATGGCAAAAGATTTTATCTGAATCCATGATTAAATTTTTTGCATTTAAACATAGCATTAAAATAATGCATATAAGAGTTGCACAAATCAAACTGTTAACTTGTCAAGTGAAGAAAAATCATTTATGACATAGGATAATATGTTCTTTATAATTAGGTTTCAGAATTGGGATTCTGACAAACAAGAAAAATAGTTAGATTTCTTAAAAGAAAAAGTTCTTTTTAGGTGTGTTAGCTTAACAATTGAAGGTTTAGAACTATGAATGGGCTGGATTGATTTTTAACAAACACAAATTTGAGCGGCTATTTTACTCTGAGCTAAGAGAATACGGGCCAACTTGAGCTTTTGTATAAAATTTTTTAGGTAAGGTTCAGTCTAGTCTTCAAACAAAAAATGATAATTTAGAACACCATGACAAGGGCCATTTGGCAGTTCAAAGCCTTTCACTTGGGCCAGCCTGCCTCCATTGGTTTCGGCCTTTCATCATAACAAATTATTATTAATTTTTTTAAATTACAATGTATTAAAGTGGATGTTTAATGGTTGTTTAGTTACACCACATTTATGTACGTGAAAAATAAGAAGGCTTAAAATTCGAATATGGGGTACGATTTGTAAGAATAAGACCTACTGCAAGTGTATATAATTTTTGAAATATTTATCACTTTGAATTTCTATAACATTAATTGGCTATTTTTTTTTTTATGTATTATGCGAACTTTTCAACATATTGAATGAAAAAAAAATGTTGTAGATGAAATTTTAACTCTTTTACTCTTAAACGATTACACTTTGTCATGAATTTAAAGAGTAAATTTAGACTATATAACAAAGTAGCTAATCGTTTAATAATAAAGTTTGAAAATTAAATTAAATAGGTATGTGTTTAAAATGAAATTATGTGAAAATTTATTTATTTATTTTAAATCTGAAAAGAAAAAATAAGGATTAAACTCTTAACTTATTAATGTTTTAAAAAGGTTATACCAATATCTACTCAATCTTTGGCGAATATAAATTTATAATAAAAGAAAAAAAAATCATAGTTGACTGCAACATTATAAACTTGGAGAGGACTACATTAAGTTAAAAAAAAAAAACAACAACAACCATATCCCACTTAATTTGTTAGTCATCACTCCAAAAACCTTTAACTACATTAATATATCTATTAACAAACTAAAATAAGCCATATCAAATATTTTATCCGTGTTCCATGCTATGAAGAATCTTTAGGAAAAAAAAAAAGCAAAAGTAATAAAGTTAAGCATTGATCAATAATTAAGTACATTAACTAATTAAAGCTAATTGATAGATTTGGCATTTACACTAATTTCTTCCAGAGTTATAAAGTGAATCAAATCAAAACCCTAGCTAGCTGGCTAACAATGAATTGTTAGTCAAAAGTACATAATTGAAAATTTGATCATCAACTGTAGTGGCAAAAATCAAAATCCACTAACAAATTTGGTTGTTGACTTGTTAAGAATTTTATTTCCCAAACCACAACTATTTAAAATTCACTGCATTTTAATTAATCTAGTTCAATTCAAATAGAACTATAACGGCAATAAAAATTTTCCAAAAATTAATTTAACTCAACTCTATATATCACAATTAAATTCAAAATATCACTTAAATGAAAACAGTTCTCAATTAACTAATCCCAATAATTGTTGGTATATTTTGTTAAAAATTTCTTTAAATTTTACTAAATTAAATTTTATTTTCATTTTTGGTGTGTGTTGTTCTCTACTAGGCTCTACCTAGTCATATCAAAAATATTCAAAGGGCATTTCGTATGGGCTTCTTGATGTCTGCCACAATATGTTCAATCCATTCGTGCAATGGAAAAAGGAGGCAAAAGCAAGTGGAAAAAGAAACCACAATGAGTTTTGAGAATTTTACTTTGTTTCAGCATGCGCTGCCTAATATAATTATTATGCTTCCTTCTTTCTCTCTTTTATAACATACCAAAACCGTGGACTTAAACAAAGCTAGAAAATGACTTCTCTTTTCTTGTTTGTTTCTTATTTTTTTGGTTCCCTTTCTCCTACTACATGAGAGTGAGATATCACTCGAACTTGCTTGCCATTTGCTTCATTTTGAAAGAAATTTGGCGTAGTGTAGGGCATAACTAGTTATAAATCTTTATCCTCTCTATGATCTTCATTTTCGATGTGAATAATCTTGTTTTCCAAATCAAAAGTGTTAATTTTAGAATGAATTTGATAGAATCGTATAATTTTATGTGTTAAATATCAACAATAGTTGATACTAAACTGTTCTTATTTAAATAACATTTTGAATTTACATTAAATAAATTGTTAGAAGATTTTTGCAGCACTCGTGGTTCTATTTGAATTGAATTGAATTGAATTGAATTAATTATAGTTTGATGAATTCTAAATACAAGTGATTTAAACAAAAAAAATGAATAAAAAAAACATATCAAATTTGGATTCTCTTAATTAAAATTTTAAGTTGAATTTTTATACTGGAATTATCTGTCTCAAATTTCAAAATAATTAAGATTGATGTAGCTATCCAATATCATAAGCATCCAGTGCAAAAAAAAATAAAATGAATTTTTTTAATAATTACAATGTGTGTAATTGAATTGAATTATGATAAATTATACCCTATAAAAATCAACATTACACCTTGGCAGCAATCGACAAAATAATGGTCTATATAGGTATGGAGGCCGGAGTGGGAACCGGAATGAACTTGAAACGAAAATGAAAAGAGGTTTTCACGTGCAATAAAGAAGAGGAAAAGCGTTTCCCATTTCCTTTCGCATCCTCTTTTTTGGTATTAAATCAATCAAATACCTCACAACTTTCAACTCTATGGATACGTGATGAAACCATTCACACTAATGTGATCGAGTCTTGTTTCTCTGTTTCCTCCAAAAAAAAGGGTATGTGTATAGCTGCAGCTTGAGTGCTTGACTTTAGTAGCCCACTGGTGGCTTCAGATATCAAATCTTGCACTTGCACACCCTTTGTCTACTGTTCTTGGACCATGCCTTTGCACTATGAAAATTAAAGCTACCTCACCTGGCTAGCTTTGTTCTAAAAAGAACTAAAGTGTGGGCATCCTCAAGTCAAAAGATTCTACAAATTCGATGGTTCATATAATCTGAAGAGGCAAATCAAGTTGAAGATAATCATTAGATAATCAACCCATTCATTAATGGATCCCATCACACCTAATTAATTACAGAACTTTGGAGATTCTAAATAAAAAGACAATGAAGAAAATTTAGTGAGGTGTATGATTACAAGTCTGGTTTCACATTACTATGATAATACTACCAATATGCATGAGATCACCAGTCAATTAATATTATTAATATGATAGTTTCATGAGTTAATTCCCTTTTTATTATTCGAATTATGTAATAGAAGCTTTTGTATCATGTTAAGTTAAAAAAAAAGAAAAAGAAAAAAAAAGCCATTTTAGGCCATGCAAAATAACATTTTACTAAGAAAGGAACTGTCGTAGGTTGCTTAACGTGAGTTAAGGTTTCATGAACTATAATTAACCTGTAAATGGCAAACACTCCCAACTTCTTTGAGTGACCCATTTGCTGAAAAAGGTTGGACATGTCACACTGTAACACACCAACAGTTCTGTAATAATTTGACAGATGAAGAGAGGTCCTGAAATTAAGAGAAGCATATACAAAAACAATGAGTTCATGGAGTTTGTGTCCATTAGTAGTGCAGTCCCTTTTCATAGAGAGGACAGTGTCACGTGGGGCTGATCCAATGCTAACGAGAGTGAAGAGGGATGAGGGATCGATTTGTTGGGCAGCTGTCCTTTTGGCCTAACGAGTTTAGAGACCTTTGCTGGCACGTGACAGGCACGGGGGCCCCTCATCTCGAATGTTTGTCTTCGATTAACTCCAAATAATTCAATTCATTCATAAACCTCCTTCTCTACCTTCCTTTTATGAGTATTCAAAATTAATTATCAAATTAAATTAATTTAGATTAATTTAATTAAATGATCAAAAATTAATTTTTTTCCAAAAAAATTATCAAATTAAATTTAGATTTAAATTACTTAAGTTAGCTACAGAAATATGTTTGAATTTTATAATACTAGAGTCAATAAATTCAAATTAAAAGCTCAGTCAAATTTATTTATTTTAAAATTATATATAATTAATCAAATAAAATTGAAGTATAGAATTTATTTAATCAAATACAACTCAAACTTTTAAAAAAACAAGTTGAATTTTAAAATTTAATCAAATTCAAATTTAATAATAGTTTGATTTGACTTAATAAAATTCCTTTTGCTGATCAATCCATCCTTAGTTTAATAACCATGTTTTAGGTATATATGTGTTTTAAATATTTTATATTTAAATGTCAAATAACTAATATTTTTTTTATTATTTATTATTAATAAGTACATATTATTTATCTAATATTTAATATTTAAATAAAATATATACATCTAATAACATTTTTCAGATGAATCAAAAGTTAATGGTATTATTATTTTTTAACATAGAAAAATAGAAAGCCTCAATTAATAGTGGCATATTGGCATTATCATGGATTTTAGCAATTAAATAATTTTCAAAGAATAAGTAGAAAAAAAATTACATAAATAACTGAAGTTAAAGCAAGAAGTTTCTAAAATATCTTGGCTTTTTTTTCTCAAAACTAATCCGAGTTGTAACATTTATGCTATTTTCTATTTTTTATACGTTTTTTCTTTTTTCTCTTTCCATTCTTTTCATATTTTTCCTAAACTCATTACTCTTTTTATCGTTCTCTTAAATCCATTCTTCTCTTTATCATTCTCCCGAACTCATCACTAACTATAATAAAATTTGTAAAATTAACTAATTCATAATAAATTTTTAGCAACAAAAAAAGTTCAAATAATTATGGTCGATATATTTTTTTTCTTATTTTATTTTTTATATTTGTATTTCTGATATTATGGGTGTTGATAATTTTTTTCTAATTCATGCATTTTTTTTAATTTGATGAGCATGTCATTTTTTTAATTATTGGGACTTAGATGATTTTGAGATTCTATTTTTTTCTCATTTTATTTTTGAATCTGTGCTTCTAGTGCTATGAGCACTAATAGATTTTTACCAATTCATGAGTTCTGTTAATTTGATGAACGTATGTTATGATCTTTTTCTTTTTTTGTTATTTCAATTATTTTATTTATTTTAATTATTTTCAGTAAGTGTTATTTATTATTTTATTTTACTGTTTTAATTTTTTAAATTGTTTCAATTATTTCAATTATTTTAGTTTTTTTTAATATATAAAAAATATATATATTTTTAAAATAATTATTTTCAAAAACTTTATTTTTAAAAAAAATCAACCTTATATTTAAAATTCTTTTCTGTTTGTTGATTATTTTTGAAAATATCCCAAAAGAAAAAAGAATGAGCTGCCCCACTCCAAAGCTTTGGGCTAAAGTTAAAAGACAAAAAGTCCAGTTGTAGTTGTAGACATTGTCATTAACTCCAAACTCCAAACTCCAAACCCCAAACATAGCCTTCATCAATCATCTTCCCATATCCAAATGGATCCCACTGCACATTATGATCTCTCCCCTGATCCAACAGTCCCGCTTGTTTCACTTCCTTCAATCCAACGGCTAGGTTTTGCCAATACATTATTGTAATTTATTTAAGGCTTAGTTATTTAAAAAAAATCTCAACTTTATATTTTTATTTTTATAATGAATTATAATTTTTTTCAGTTTAATATGCAGCTAAATTAATTTTAACCTCATGGTTTTTTCAAAAATAAAAAATAAAAATTAACAAGCCCAAATACAATCTTATTAACTCATCATATTGATTTCAATCTTAGTAGCAGTAGATCTTATTTAATGAAATAGTGAGTTTTAAAAAGGTTTTTAAGGAAGTTCGCCAGTCAATTTTTATTTTATTTGATTATTAAAATTAACTCCATATCATTTCAACTAAAAATTACTTTGGTTTAATTATCAAAAAAAAAAATTACTTTGGTTTAAAAACAATTTGGCCATAGATTAAAACTAAAAAAGCTATAATTTATTATTAAAATTTTAAAAATTGAAAAATTCTAAATTTGTAAACAAATGTAAAGTTCATAATTATTAATTTGATAAAGAGTGACATATAAAAAATAATATGTTCAGTTGGAGGTTAAGTTTTAATTTTATAATTTCCTTCAAGATATTAATAGTTTAATAATAGTGATGATAATAATAATAGTGATGATGATGATAATAACAACAATAACAACAACATGTTCAGTAGTTTATAAATTTTAATATGTTTTTTATGAATTAAAAAATTAAAATATTCATAAATATAAAATAATTATCTTCAATTGTGTTTGAATACAAATATTTGATTTGAATCCTATATTTCAAATATCAAATTTCAAATAGCATATAATTAGATGTTATTTTAAATATTTATTAAATAAACTTTTAAATCTATCATAAATTTATTTGAAATTCCTATCAATACAAATCCAAATAGTTACGAAATAAAAAATTTGATCCAGATCCAAATTTATAATCAAAATTCTTTCAATCCAAACATGAAGGAAAATTTTTTAAGTTATAAATGCTACAATTCATTGATCATACATGTAAAATATCATGGTATGTTAGTTGGAAATGTTAAAGGCCAGACCTCTATTGATCACCGTGCAAGCAGAAGGCCACAGTTAGTTTTGTTGTGTACTTAATTGGAAAGAAAATTAAGGGTCTAATTCTGGATTATGTACACTTAACTACAACTGGAACAAATATTATCTCTGTTCCTAAATAATTATCGTTTTAAAAGTCTAAATATGTTCCTAAATAATTGTTATTTTAAATTATCAATGCATATTAACTACTTTTTTTTCTATTTTACCATTATTTAACATAGAAGAATTAATTAAATAGATATCTACTCATTTTTATATAAAATTAATAATTATTATAAGGGCAGTATAATATTTTATACATATATTAAATATATTTTTAATCTATATAAAAAAATTTCAAATGATAATTATTTAAAAATAGAGAGAGTAATATATCCGTGTGGTCCAGAAATTTTATAGCCACCTATTTCATATTCCAAAATAAATTCAATGGTCTCCTCATAACCCACCGTGAAAGAAATAAAGATTGTCCTGGTATAAAACGTTGAAAAGATTGATGGGAATTTCTTTTATTATTATTAATAGAAAGTTATTTGAAATAATTTAGGTATTTGTTGTTGATTATATAACATAAAATAAATATTTCTTATCAACTTAAATAAAAAATTATTTTAATGAATCAATAATAATGCAACTGTAAATATATTTTTTACAATAGCAAAAATACTGATAAATTGCATAAAATAGTTATTTTGTAAATTAAATAAAAATTTATTTTACAATTCAACAATATTAAAATTTGAATTTTACATTATATGATGTTCTTTAAGAGAACAAATCACTAGACAGCTCTTTTACCGTCGCAATCAATTTCAATACGAACAACTGGACTACACCAACTAATTAAATTTTCCAATAATCAATCAATACAAATAAGATTTGATAATTAATACAATCACTTTGATTTGATCACAAATACAATCCAATCCACAAAATCTTCCATTCTGCATCTGCAGCCATTGGGACTCATGAGAGCTCTTAATTTATGGTCATAGGTAGGAGTATGATCATGAATTTTTGCTAGTTCGAACTTGGTTAGTTTATAATCAAATTAAGTTTATTATGTTATTTGGTGTTCACGAACTATTTACAAACTTAAGTGAGACTAAACAAGTCAAAGCTATAAATTAAAATTATATATTAAAAATTAAAAAACTATTTACTAAAAAATTATAATATATTTAATAAAAATTATGATTTTCTTGCAATAATATATTTTTTAAAATATTTTTTATAATAGTAACTTATATAATATTTATCTAAAATCAAATTATTAAACGTTAAAATTACGAGTTAGTTTATGAACTTTTATTTGAGCTTATTCGTGAATTTTACAAGTTGAATATTGTATAATTTGAGCTCGACTCATTTATTAAACGAGTTTCAATATATGAGTTCAAACGAATTTTTATCGAATTGAACACTAAACTATTTATAAGTAATTCAACTCGTTCACGGCCTATTAGTCGCTCTAGTCTTTCATCATCCAGGCTAGGTTTCATTTTTTTTTTTCTTGTATAAATATTACCAAGTAAAGCCATTATACGTATATGTTAGCAGGAAAAGACTGGAGAATCGGCAAGCATTATATTTTTGTGACCACAAATGGTTGTTTCATGAATGGACAAGCTGGATGTGTGCATTGAATTCCCCTCTAAGCAGACAGGTGAGAGACAGGCCTCATTGCTATTACAATTTGCAAGATAAAAAGTGGATAAGAGTCCATCTTTACATTACTACGACAGGAGCCGGTAGCATACAGTCTTTCATGTAGGGACTACATGTATTTTAGAACCAAAGAAAATAATAATAATGATAAAGTTGCTAATGTAAGGCTCGCGATAGCACATGTCATTCCCAACTCAAAACGCATACAAATTCATAAATTGCTGATCCACTGAATAAATTGCTCCCAAAACAAATAGCTCTTTTTTTTTTTTACCAGGTTAGAATGGAGATGGAAATGGGTGAGTTTAGTAAACTCGAAATACCAACATTTACACTAAAAAAAAGGATGGAAAATGGAATTCAATTCTTAATTTTTTTCCAAGGTATTTAAGTGTCTTATGCCACTATATTACGTAGGTGCTAACAAATAAAATAATTTGTTAACTAGAAAAATATTTTTATAAATTTTTTAGTATAATAATTCTTCTAATAGGTTTAATCAGACAACTAAATAATTAACTTTTGAAATACTAGCTAGTCAAAATTTTCTATATAG
This sequence comes from Mallotus repandus, assembly GCA_949671775.1. Lineage (NCBI taxonomy): Eukaryota > Viridiplantae > Streptophyta > Magnoliopsida > Malpighiales > Euphorbiaceae > Mallotus > Mallotus repandus. Next base: position 10,206 of record CATIWM010003400.1, on the reverse strand, counting down.
AAGGAACTCAATAGCTGCTAGAGTATTGTAGCTCTCTTAGATAGAATTTAACATAATAGCAGCAATAATTTTTTTAGTGGAGGCCTAATGAATTGTAAGGTATATAACAGAAAATAATTACTTTTTTATTACACGTTGGAGGAGTAAGAATTTTTATCAATCAAATGAATAGAGGCGGCAGAAATTCGAATTTGATACCTACACAGTTCTTAATAGCAACAATTATTAAACCATATAGCATTTCAATCTGTATTTTTTCTAATGCCATTGACAAGTGAAGACTTTTATAACACCCCCTATATATATATATATATATATATGGAACTTTCACACATAGATGCCATATAAAGTTATAGCATAAAAAGAGAACCTGTAACTAAGAACTATCTTGGTTAAATTTTTTTTTTTTTGGGTCAATCTATCTTGGTTATATTAGAAATATTAAAATTTATTAAACGTTAATAGACTAATTAATAGCTCTCTATATTAAGTTGCAAAGTCAATCCTAATGTATGCAACCATGTTGAATTAATTGTTGAAAGACATTTGTCACCCTGATGGTCTACTCCAGGTCTAACTGAATTAGTTAGAATTTAATGAATTCTGAATACCGATAGTTCAAAAAAAAATTGCAAAGAAATTGACCCTAGCTTCTCATAATTCTAGACATTAAAAACATGTATCCCTAGGTTCCGACTATCACATGATTTTCCAACCCTACAAATGTGTTTAATTAACTTGTACTGTGATTTTTGTTGTGGTGATAATGTCGTAACAAAATTCATGGTATATATTCATATGATGCGAAGGCACGAACTAGGCTATGGATTTTTCAGACAAACAAAGAACTGTGGGGTTGATTACGTTAGACTATTCGATTTATCTAGACCTTAAATAGCACATTGTAATGTGAAAGTTGTGTCCTATATGTGTGTGCTTCCATTTATTCTCTACTTGTGGAAATTAAGCTACTTCTTGTGTGAGGAAATGATCAAGCTATACATGTACATATAGATATATCATATATATATATATATATAGAGGTTGTTTGGGGTCGCAATGTCACTAGAAGAGGACATGACCACATGGATAACAAGTGCCCTATGCATATACATTATGCGCACAATTATTATTTGGCAGAATTTAAATTTTACATTAATTAAAATATCTTCAGCAAATTAAAAATACAGACCACTAAACTACTCTATCCATGATATTATTATCTTTAATAGTTTTAGAAAATGTACTCAAGGAGTAGCTTATTGGGTAATTTGGGTTTTTATTTTTCTTTTGAATCCAATCGTGTAATCAAATTCAAATCCACTACCTAAATCACAAGAGATTTGTTTTTCTTGATAATTAATCCAAATATAAATGGCCAACAACTACCTTTACATGTGTGGAATATTGGATCCTGATACTCTTCATCACCAACAGTCTGAAAGCTCCTTCTATAAAATTACTCATAGCTACAAGCCTATCTTTTTTTTTTATGTTAACACAAGTACAAGTCCAGCTGAAAAGGATGGAGATTTCCAGCTGATTCAATTGAATTATGATGCTATTAATGTAATACTAGAATATGTTCCTACCTAGCAAGTAGCTACTGATTAATTAAATGGGTTGTAATGATACATAAATAATCAAAACTGCCAACTCGATCATACCATCGATGCTGGTAGTGATATATAAAATATAAATTGCCCATGTTAGTGGCATAATTAAGCTGTCTAATTATGAACTAATAACAGATTGAATATATATACTTTGTAAAGCAGTAAAGTCTAGTAACTAGCTTATCATCATACTCTAATCTCTATATATATTTTGTACCAATTTTTAAATACAGCAACTTTTTTCTGTTAGTCTGGCAGTTTTGGCTGTTGGGCTGGTCTGATTTCTTGTGTCAGATACAAACATTGTATAACATTATTGCATTTTTTTTGTGCATCATGCAACAATGATCCAATATTAACAATGGTTGAAACAAATATAGCATATATATAACAAAAACTAACAAGCATCCCACATGTTAAGAAAAAACTTATATGGGCAGGTGGGCTAGACACCCACATGTGATTTCTGAACACTAAAACCCCTCTTCTCACTGTTTTTTATGATGAAAATTAATCGAGCTTCTAACCTCATATATATCTGGTGCTATATTGCATCAAAACACATTAGTTCTACGTAGTGGTGATTATGTGAAGAAGAAGAAGTGGCAAAATACTCGAAGCTCGTCCAAACTTGGCAGCTTCTTTTTCGGCGTGCAATGAGGCTCTAGCCTCAACATATTCCAAATTAGCAATTGGGAGGATATGGCACGAAACGGGCTCACATGGCAATGTAACTCTATAGACAAGCATCTGACAACTGAGATACACTCCTTAATCTGATGCCTGATCCTTATTTAAATTTATTACTTTCTTCTAAATTTAAGATCTTTCTCGCTCTCTAATAATTAACGTTGTTAATTTAATTAAGTTAGATTAAATGCATCAGCTGTGGATAAAAAACATTAATGTGATTGTTTGACTAACAAAGAATTTAACTAGTTTTACCAACAATTGGGATCCCATGATTTATTCTCTATCTCTTATTGGACTCATAATACATGCAATTACATTAAATTTGTTATTCGGAGATTTTTATTATCTTTATAATTCTTATGATCTATAAGTGATGTTTTATTCCAAATTCATTTTTTTCTCTCCTACCGGCTAGTATTTTTTTTTTAATAAACTAGCATGAGAATACTTTGGTATATATTAATTAATTTAAAAGAAAAATATCAAATGACTCTTTTTTTTCCTTTATATATTGAAATAATATTAATAAATTTTTTAGATATAATTAGGTTCAATATTCAGTAGCTAATCGCGACTATTTAGAATCGAACCAAAAGGACAGTTAAGAGGAATAAAACTCTCCCTACTGGAAGTAACCAAAATTATTTTGGATTTATTTAGGTACATACACTGGAAAAACCTGCAGAGAAAAGCCTACATTAAGACTGATGTGGCAAGGCAATGAGCTAGCTTAGTGGGACAAGAATTGTTAATAGGTTCATATCTGTCAATCTATCTGCCAAATGGTTTTAATATCTATATGTACCAATGTGTCTGGCCATTGTTAATCACATCGGTTCATAAGTAGCAAATATATATGTTTTAGTACGTAAAAAAATTTGGTGGTTGAGATAGATATGGCAAAATCCACCATAATCTCTGCGATGTGCATGCCCCAGTGGAACAGATGGCCCACCATTATGCATGGCTCCCCCGTTTCAGTAATTTCTGGAGAGGCAAATGCAATTCTGCTTCCTTTGAATAGCACCACCATGCATTTCATTTTAATTTTATCCCTGTTGCTTACCAGCTTTCACCACTCATCACTTTTATTCACAAAATCTATATATCAATATATATATATATATATATATATGTGTCCTCGCTTCTTGGCTATGGTCAGCCATTTTCATACATATATATGCCCCGCCGGTTGTATGATTTAAATTAATATATGAAACAAAATTTAGTAGATTAAGAGCATGCATTTGTCTTTTAATTCTATATTTTAAACATCTTGCCTAAGTGCTTTTACTAAATAATGTCACACACATGCCTAATTTCACATTTATATATGTGTTATAAGTTCAGAAAGTAGGTCAATATTCTTCGAAATAAAACGGCTATTAATTTCAATTTCATGCATAACTTTGTTTTGAAATCCCCTTTTTTTTTGTTAATTTTGAAATCCCTTTAATAATACATTTCTTTTGAAATTCTGCAAAGGAAAATACTTTTTTTATTTTTAATAAACTATTGATATCCAAATCCACTACATTCTACTTAAAAAAATTACAAATAAAGACACAAATTCAACGTTTTGAAAATAAATTATTTTAATAAGAAGTTATATGACCTAAATATTAATGGATTGCACAATATAGTATAATCCCTCCTTTAAATTGATAGTAGTAGGAATCGAACCTTACACATTAGGATGCACTTGAAGAAAAGTTACCACTTAACTACTCTCTCACTGACAACGTTTTAAAAATAATTTAATTGTATAGTAATTGTGTTTTTTTTTAAAAATATATTATGAAAGAAAGATACTATAATCAGCTAAACATTATATGCCATAGTCTGTTCATATCTTTATTTTTGCCTCTTTTCTTCTTTTAGAATATTCCAAGAAAGATTTTGTGTAGAAAGGATGAAGAAATTAATTTGACAATAATAACAAAGATTTAGCATTAATTTCCATTATTTCGGCTGTTATGTTATGATTCACGAGAAAAGCATAAAATAACACTTTCTTCAATTACAATTAATGACTAATTAAGCCAATAAAACATGGGACTAAATGTCTGACCATTCTTTTCATACCATTCACTTCATTTTATATCCCGCCTTCAAAATTGACAGCTAGATAAAGGAGATGGTTGGCATTTTGCCATTTTCACACCCCACACTACAATTAAAAAACAAATGTTGCATTTTACATTAATATTTTAGGTCCAAAATACTTACAATGTCTAATTTAATTAGCTTTCTCACTTTATTTTTTTTTTTATGAATATTTTACATAAAAAAATTTATTATAACCAGCAATTGTTACTTGTTAGCATCAACTAACACAAAACTTAACTCGCTTAAATGATGTTTCAGATTTAAATTATGATATATACTATTGCATTAGATAAATTGTCAGATAATTTTTACTATTTTTATAATTTTACCCTTGATTATTGACGCAAAAATGTCTATAGATTTTTAATTAAATCCACATGCCTTGCATGATTACATTATTGAATTAAAAAAGAGATTATGAGATTAAATAGAAAGCAAGTACAGAAGGAACATCATAGGGAGAAGAGAGTTTGAAACGTGGGGCAAAGTCAAAAGCTATTACTGTAGTACCATTCTGCTTAATATTTTTTTGACCATACATATGTGCACGAATCATTAAATTTATCTTAAAGCAACAACAGAAAAATCAATAAATTGCAAATATTTTATAAACAAAAAAAATGGTATAACAGCTTTGGATTTGATGAAATCCAGAACAGTTTTTGTCGGTGTAATCTAAAGCATAAATGATAGATAATCTCGTTCTGGTGACAAAATCGTAGGCGCCGCCGCTGTAGGCGGTATTGAAGCAACTCAAGCCACCATGCATGGCTGGCTCTTCCTTCTTTTATAAAATTCCTTGCACCGTTTTTTAATTATTTCATTAATCTTACTATTTAATTAAGTAAAAAGTTAAAAAGAAAAACAATGTAATAAGGTAATTTTTTTTATTAGAACACTATTTAATTAATTCTATAAAATATTAATTTTCTCCTCTTCCTCTCCACGTTGTGCTTTTACCATATGGTGGTTGTCTTTGTCTATACATTTTTAGTTAGTTTAAATATATATTTAATAGAATCATAATCTTGTTATAATAATATGTTTGACCAGTTTACAGCCAGCTATTAAATTTATAATAATTCACTAAATTTATAAAATAATATAATATATAAAAAAATTTTAAAACTCATTTTATATATAAATTAACAAATTTTAATATATTAATGAATAAAATATAAGTGTTATGTTTTTAAAAAACTATGAGTCAAGTGATATTTTTTCTTGAAATTAGTGTATTATATTTTTTTATGCGGGTAAATTTTTAGTTTTGTTCAATGTGTATATAATTAAAAAATATACGATATATATATTGTATATATCATACTTTTAAATAATAAATAAATTGTACTTTTATTTGGTTAAAATTAATGTATTTTATATGAATTAATAATTTACTAATATCTCACTTAATTAACAAATTTTTTATCCCAATTATTAATTTACAAAGATTATAAATTTTTAGTTTTGTTCAATGTGTACATAATTAAAAAATATACGATATATATATTGAACAATATATATATATCATACTTTTAAATGATTTGTTGATATTTTATTAAGGATTTTTAAATTGTAGGAGAATCTAAGGCAGCTTCAATTTGGGAAATAATTTAATCAATAACAAGTGAAGGACAAAAAAGAAGGGGAAAAAACACAGCATCAAAAGTATTCCTAGGATCCTTTTCTGTGCAGTGGATGCATCTAGCTTTGCACTAGGAAAAAAAAAAAATTTGCAATTATGAAAACGATAGTTCATGCTGGTATGATTTAGCAGATGCAAATGCTATTGCTTTTATCATCATTATTATTGTTATTATTATAGCTATACTATATATGTTTCAAGTTGAAAAATATGTATAATCCATAAAAATCAGTCAAAAAATATTATTTGAAAATATTATTTAATGAAGTTGTAGATGATGATATGTTATAATTTTTTTATTGCATATATACATAGGCCCCAATTCCCAATTGCAATTAATATAAGATAATATTAAAAGAAAAATATTTTTATCAAGTAAAAGGTTATCTTAATGCTCCCTTATTGTCTACTAATCATGATTGCTTAGAGAATTAACATACCATAAAGCCTTCTTTGCGTCATACACTATAAAAAAACTAATTAACGTGCATGTTACTTGTTTGGGGTAAATTATATAGACTTTATTAAATTTTGTGCTTACTTATAATTTAATTATAAAATTTTAATTTATATTTTTTTAGTTACTAAATTTCTATTTAAATTTTACAAATAAATTTTATAAAAATTTTTAATTTATAAATAATACAATATTATCATTTTAATCCAAATTTTAAAAATGACATACAAATAAGTTTATATTTTCTAATATTTATATAGAAATTAAAGGAAAAACTAAACATTATCTTGATGGATATTAATATAAAATATTATTCGAGTAGAGAAAAAAAATGTTAATAGTTATCTTCAATTTTAATTTTTTATTTAATAAACTATAAATGAATAAAATATTTGTATATAATATTATATTTAAATAATTTATAGAGAAAATGGTCCAATTGGACCCGCAATTTTTTGGACTAAATTTGCCCCTTTTCCCTAATTTATAAATATAATTTTTTAATCTTTATTTAATACTATTTTCAATTTTTACATATAATAAACTATATTTTAATAGTAAAATTCTTATATATTACATTATATTTAAATAATTTCTAACCATAATTTAGAGGTGTTTTTTCTCCAAGATAGCTTTTGGCTTTTCATTATTTTTTATATGAATAAAAAAATGGACTTATTTGTATATTATTTTCAAAATTTTAGACTAAATGATAATATTGGATTATTTATGGATCAAAAAATTTATAAAGACTATATGTGAAATCTAAATAAAAATTAGTAACAAAAAATATAAATTGAAGTTTTGTAATCAATTATAGTTAAATATAAAGTTTAATGACCTTCTATATAATTAACCCTAGTTGTTTGTGTGGTGGCAGTATTTTTTTTAATTCAATCATATTAATTAATTATTTTTAACACTGTTTTGTTATTTAGCTACATTTCCAAGTTAGATCTTTTCTGGAGAATATTATTTTGTACAATGGTAGAAGCTAATAGTCAGCTAAGAAGCCTCCAGCTCTCACTTTACTTGTTTTTTTTTTTTTTTTTTTTTTTGAACAACCACTTTTCTTGTTTTGTAACAATCATTTGGAAAATTTTGTTAAAAATAACATAAAGCCACATGAGGAGTCTATTTTTATTTAATTGGCATCAGTGCTGCAAAAAAAGAAAGAAAAAGAAACAAGCAAACTATTTTCAATGTATTAATCAAAACATATTAATCAAGCAAATGGGTTGACAATAAGATTTAGGGTCTTTTCGAATCAGTTGTTTATATCAACTGATAGTTGATGATAGTTGATACATGCAGTTGGTTGACAGTTGATAGCTAGTAGTTAATATATATTAATCATTTAATGAAATTATATTAATTGTTGCTATTAGTATATCTAATGACTATTAAGGATATAAATTATTTTTAAATATAATTTGATACTATTTTTTCTAATTATGTAAATTATATAAAAAGTATATGGTAATATGTAATAATTTATCATTTTTACTTTATTTATTATTAAAATTATTAATAGAAACTATTTGAAAATTAATATTAAAATGTAAATCTTGTTAATAAATTTTAAAAAAAAATTATAGATATAATTATTATAATTATTTAATTGCTAGCTATAATTAAAAACAATATTAATTTTATTATAAACAACTACCAACTACTAATTTGAGAACCTCGCCAAACACCTAAAATGTAACTGATTGAGGAAAAATATTTATCAGTTACCTACATCATTTAATCCAAACATCTGTTTAGAGCATCTCTAATAGTACTTTTTTAAATTAAAGAGCATATTTTAGGTAATAAAAAATATTTTTCAATATAAAGAGCAAATAATTTTATTTACGTACAATGCATCCTTTATATTTCACTCTTCATTATCTTAGAAGCATTTAATATTAATTTTTGAATATAATGGGAAGAAAAAGGAAAAAATTTTATGAAATGAAAAAAGTCAATAGGAAAGAAGGATATGTATAGAAAATAAAATTACCCATCAAAGTGGTGCAATTGGTGTAGGTTCAAGCTCGATCAGCAACTAACATACTAACAATTACCCATGATAAAAAAATATATGTAGAGAGTCAAACCAACTCTTTACTCTAAAATAAAAATATAGAGAGTGTATTGAAAACCATTTTTTTAGTTTGACTCTTCAAAATAAAAAATTCTGCTCAAATAAAGAGCTTATTGGAAATGCTCTAATGTATAATTTATATTTAAAAAATAAGTTGGAATCCTAATTTTTACGATCACTCTTTATAATAAAGAGTTTGAGTCAAATAAAAAAGGACTGGAGATATTCTTAAAAGTGTTATTATTTTTATTTTTATTGACCAATATTTCGATTTTTAAGATCACATTATTCCTTTAAAAAAAATAATAAGATGCAAAAAATAGAATTATATTTTTTTTATACCAGAATACTCAATCATTAAATTATTAAGTTAATACATTACAGTTATCAATAATAAGATTTAAGCTAATTTTTGTGTTGATACTTAGATAAAAGTTTCACCTTTTTTGGTACCACTAATTGGCAAAAGTATGATAGATATGTATCCAATCAATAGATTTTCTTTTTGTTTGTGCATTAACAAATAAACGAGTTTGAATCATCAAATGATTTCACAGCTTTGTTCAAAAAAAAAAATGATTTCACAGCAAAATTAACCATAAAGAAAAAGAAAAAACAACAAAAAATCAGGTGAATCCTCATCCCAAATAGGATGGGAAGGGAACATGGAATTTTCCAAAGAAGTGGCAAGATGCTACTCCTACAACACCACTAAGCTTTTAGATTTTGTGACGGGGTTTTCACATGGTTGTGATGACTGATGAGAATTTGGGTCCCTTCAATTCCCAATTGATGCCCAGCTAGCTAGACATGCACTACTCAGTTTGTGCCACACGAATTTTTTGTACCATCTCAACTAATTGTGACATTTTCATCCCTCATTTTTAAAACTCATTATTGGTGGGAATATGGTGAAATTGTGGAGTTTTCTCACACCATATTAAATAGACTAACACTGATTTAAAGATTTTAATATAAGCAATAATAAACTTTTCAATTCTTATGTCGATAATTGTTTATCATTTTAACCCTTAATTAATTCAATAAGATTCAATCATCTTATTATTTGTGACAAAATAGAGAATTAATATGACTCAAAAATTTTATTTTTTAAACTACAAAATAAATATTTGTGAGGTCTTGATTCAATATTAAGTCTCCAATAAGTATTGTGGGTGAGCAGAGATCACGTACTCACATTTTCTTTCACAACTTTTCTTGTACAATAGTAAAAAAAAATTATAAAATAAATAAACATTTTTTTTATATTTAGAAGTACAATTATAGAAACAACTAACTATCATTGCAATGAATTTGCTTTCAAAGTATAATTTTCCAACTTTTATATATCAAGTTTGATAGTTTTAAAATTATATGGTAGGGTAAGGGCGCACAAAGTGTATATGTTTATATATATATATACCTAGTGTCATTGGACATGATGGCATAGACATTCAATTATATGCATAGGTTGAATAGGCTATATCTAATATTTTATATGTAACATTTAATTATAGGCCAATCAAGCTAACCTTCTAGCTCTATTAGGTTCATAATTTCTCATGTGTTGCCTTTCTAAGTATTGTTACTTGCT
>CATIWM010003368.1:0-13328 GCA_949671775.1 Mallotus repandus | reverse complement strand
GTTGCATTGAGTTATACAGCCAGCCTAACAGAAGCTGGTCTTTTGAAATCCAGACATCATACTTTGGATTTAGCTCTTCCTTTGTGGTTGGACTACCTGAAACAACAAATGCAGAAGTGGTGATTGTGGAGACTATGGACTTAGCTGGACAAGGTGTTTCACCAGTTAAAAAGCCATCAAGTTTGTATCCTCTCAAAACTGACAGTATCATATTTTGCCAAAGTAAAAAATTATCATTGTCTAATTTAAGTGACAAAGGTTGAGCAAGCATTCCTCCGAGAGAAAAGAAAGATGAATTTGATGGAGGATTGGCGTTAGCCATATATACTGCTCTGATATCAAGTTAGAAAATATAAAAAACAGAGAGGATATAAAATTATTTGAAATTCTGCAAACTTTCTATTAAAGAGTCTGCAAGTATTTATACAAGAGAAAAATATAATTGTTGAGTAGTGCAAACTGAAAAATAGCTAACAGCATTTGGAACAAATCTTTCCATAACTGATCGAAAATATCTTTTCACATCCCTTTATTCTAGCTAATTAGTTGAAGACTAATTTCTATCAGTTGGCAGCTTGCGTAAATATCTTAACACTAATAACAAATAATGGCAAAAAAAAAGAAGAAAAAAAAATCAAATCTATTCTCTCTTGAAAAAAAAAAAATTTGAACAAAATTGAACCACATGAATATAAAAATGAATGAATTTGTTCTATCTTGTAGGCCTTCTTTTTGTCAAAAATGGCTTCTCCTTTTGGAGTTTGGACCATTATCTCTTGCTGTTCCATGAGGTTCATGACTTCACGCTATCAATGGACACCATTCATTGTGAAACTTGGGGAACATATCCAATTGGGATGTAATTATTGCTCAGCCAACTTTTTAGAGAATTTTTCTATTTTTGGACGGACTCATATTCTCCAAGTCAATCAAGTGCAATATCCAGTTAAAAGTGGCACAATTAGACAATTATACTATTTACCATATAAGGATAGAAAAAAAAATACTCCTAAGAATATTTTAGATATAATTTTTATATATTTCAGATATTTTTTAAAAAATTTAATTCATAAAAATCTTATTATTACTGATATCTGTTAAATCAATCTACGAATAAATTTCTGTTTAATTGATATTTTGAGTTCGAATTGAGATATATATAGTTATATTAAATTATTTGTTGAAATATCATTATCGTCTTTGTAGTATTGCTAAAATCAAACCGAATTAATTAGAATTTAACACATTCTGCATATCGATAGTTGAGACTAAAAAGATTTTTATCTTTATAAAAAATGAAGTAGTCAAATGATTACTTTTTTTTAAGAGCATTTTAGAGTACAAGGCTTGAATACTAATGATTCAAATTTATTTTCAAGTAATTTAAAATGGAAAAATTATCCCTTATATTATATGATCTCCTATTAATAAAAAATAATATTTTTTAAATATAAAGTATGATAAAAAATTATAATTTATTGAATTTGAAAAAAAATCTTTGTATTAATGGATTATAAAATATTTTTTTGTAATACAAAATATACTTTTTTTAACTACTGTTGATAAGATGCTCGGATTATAGTATATATGTAACAGATTTCTACCTTCTCTTGTTTTCTATGTTAATATAAAAGTTATTTTTATTAGTAATTGAATCAAAATAAGATTAATTTTTTTATAATTATATAAAATAAAACTGTAGGAAGATTTCATTGTATATAATTTATCATATATGATATGATTATATTCTGTTTTTTTTAGTGCGTCCTTGCCTCCTTGGTCTTTCATTTTCACTAAACTTTGACATTGACAAAGCGATTACAAATTAACTTTTTCTCAATAAATTATACATTTATTCTATATTATATAGGCGAAATTTATCCAACTGTATATATACTTTTATTCGTGGGGGTGCTATATATATATATATATATATATATATATAATAAATGATGTAACAGTATTTTAGTTACTTTTATACAGATAATTTCATTAAATTTTTTTTAACATTTTATATCTACAACAACATTTATTTGTATGAATTTGTCACTTTACTTCCTATATTTTCAGTTTTATCAAATTAGTACCTCAATTTACCTATAGTCTCGCATGTTTGCACTATTGACAAAACACATAGGATGACAAGACAGCACATACATAGTAGTAAAGTGGCAAATTTATAAAAATACGGAGGTAAAGTGAAAAATGTATGTAAATACATGTGGTTGAATCTCCTAATAGGTGTTTATATAATAGGTTATAGATAAATTGGGTATTAATTTGACAAAATTAAATATATATGGAGTAAAATGATAAATTCATACAAGTACAAGTGACTACAATTTGTTTTACGGGTCGTTTGTTTTATGAAAAATAAGGCTAGGAATCGGAATTGAAATGGGTGATTCTGATTCCTAGTGTTTGGTTCATTAAAATATTGCATGACAATGTGAATGGATTCCCTCATCAATGAGAATCATCATTCCCCTCGTAGGGATAAGAGATAATTTTTCATTCCTATAAAATTGAGTCAAATTAATTATAAATTAATCAAAATTTTAAATATTATCATATATTATTAAAATTTATTAAATATAATTTTTTTTAAGTAATAAAATAAAATATATAAATTTATAATAATAATAATTATTTAATATATTTTTATATAAAAATAATATTAATTCAAATTCCAATTCCTTGTAAATCAAATATTTTGTTGAAATTTTCATTTCATTTCCATTCCAATTCCAATTTTTAAGTATGAACCAAATGACGCGTTATATTGTATTGTTTAAATGGATTAATATAGTCCTTTTACTAATTGAATCAATTGCTTAATTATTTTATTATTTATAAATAGCTTTAGAAATAGAATAAATTAATTAGAAATGATTTACTATTGTAATAAGTGTACTTATTTGTTATTATAAAAATTATTATTTTAAAATACATATATTTTATTCAATATAAAACATTTTAATTATATTACATCTAAAATACTACTCTTCTTTTTCATCGAAATTATATCTTTTATTCTAATTAAAATATTAATCTTTTATTCAATTACAAACATATTTTTCTTTTTATTTAATGTAAGTAAAAATATGTAACTTATCAATTATTTTTTATTTTTTATTTTATTTCTCCAGTTATTATTATTACTATACATATTAAATATATATATGTACTTTTAATAAAGAATTATTAAATAAAATTATTATGATAACTTTTTAAATTTTCACTTTTATATTTAATTGATTTGTAATTTTAAATTCATCAAAATTATTTAATAATTATATTAAAAAATATATATTAGGATTCACAACTAGTAATAAATAAATTAAGAGTTTACGGCTTCTTATTTTTATAAGTTATATGAAAGTTTTAATAATTTTTTAAATATTATTTATCCAAATACTAAAATAATTTATGATAATTAATCTGCAATAAAGCAGAGACAAATGCTTAATGATTTTCGTACAATGGGGGGCATTTTGCAATTTCGTGGTGGATGACAATTAATGAAGAACCACTACGACAGGCTCGAGCAAGTCGTGGGGCGGAGGGGACAGAAAGCTGCGAGATAAAAAAATGTTGATGCCACTGCTTCCAAATTATTAATTTAGCACCTATGTGAAGGTCTAAGGTTTTAGTTAGGTGTTTAGGACTTTTTCTCTTATTTCGGCTATAGTTATTGTTTTGAACTCATAACAATAGGTGAATAGTTCATAGAATGTCTTAAAAGTGGTTGTCTTAACAGCACTCCAAAAAACCACAATGGTGTAGTTTTATTTTGTTTTGGGACTCAAGATCGTTTTCCTGCTTGTATTAGCCTTAAAGGTTTTAAATGCAATGGAGTGATCAAATCGAGAAAAAAAAAAAGCAGTATTCCATGAAAACCTAATGGAACGTGAACTATATAGAAAATAGTCGAATATTTTAATAGTTATTACAAAAAATATGGACGATGATAGTAGAAATTACAGTTTTTATGAAAAATATGAACGATGATCGTATAAATTATAATTTTAATTAGTGAAAATACTAATCAGACTATATCAAATTGGTAGCATTAATTAGATTTTTAACTCTTCATCAATTATTATTCCTTTATAAAAATTCTAATTTTGTCAATGGATTTCTTTTAAGAAAAAAGAGTTAATGTTTATCTTTAATTATGATAAATATTAATGTTTTCTTCTTATTATTTTAATTTTATTACTTTTAATTAAAAATTATAAATAACTCAGAATTAAAATGGTATATACACTTCTTGTAAAAAAATGTATACACATGAGATACTATTATATTTTTCCCCTAAAAAATAATATTACTATATTTTATTTATTGTAAAATGACATCAAGAGCTACATAATATTTTGAAAATAGACATGATATTGTCATGTATGAGTACATTATGACATCATGTCAGTTTCAATATTAGTTATAATACGTAATTTTAAAATTTTTTATGAATACATAAATTATATTCGTACACTATTTCATAATAATGGAATATTTTTTATTTTTTATTGTTAAAATATAAAATAATATAAAATATCTATGCTTAAAACAAAAGCTAGACTAGAAAATAAAAATAAAAATTATTTATATCATAATTAAATTTTAATCCTTTAGCATTTTTTTTATGTGTTTCTTTAAGAAAAACAATTCACAATTTACTTATAATGGCAAATTCAGGATTATAAACTAATAAATTTTATTTTCATTTAAATAATATTTCATATTCGATTTTATAATTCTACCTAAATCGAGTTAATTTAGTGGATTAATATTTTAAAGTAATAATTTAAAATTACATGTGCTCAATATCAATCCATCAATCCAACTCGTGGCATAAACAAAGTGATTCCTTTGCCAAAGCCACGTGTTCCAGCATTTTGCAATATTTTTTCAAACAAAAAAAAGTAATTGATAAAATAAAAAAACAAATGGCAATTCCAATTCCCTAATGACGTTGTCATGGCGAACAAGCCTTAATTATATAATTATTTATTTCATTATCATTGTATTATATTTAACAATTAAATAAATAATAAATTATATTTTTATAATCATGGATTAAGTATATTGTAAAAGTAAATGTAATTAATTTAATAATTAAAATGTTTTTATTTTCTAACGTATGCAATTATAAATTAAATTATAATTTTTAATATTATAAATAAAGTGTTCCAGCATTTACCAAATTTGACTTTCCCAAATAAGTATTGAACTAAATAGGGACATATGCCATATATAGATGGATATGGCAAGCCATTTTCATTTATATCTTTATTTATAATATGACCATCACTACCACCACCACTCTTTCAACCTTTCAGCACTACGTTTTGTTTATGTCGGTAACAAATTGTAATAAATTCGAAGAAAACTACAATAAAATAATTTATGGTTAGATGTTTTTTTTCTTAAAGAAATACAGTATTTTTTGTAATATTTAAGAATTTATGATTTAATTTTACTTATATTTTAATATCTTACTCAATAATATTATTAAAAATATATAATATAATGTTAGAATAACATAAATTTTTAATAAATGAACAGAATAGCATTCAATCAACTAAAACAAATTTACAATCAATAAAATAAGATATATTTTTTATTTTATTAGAAATAAAAAAATAATTTTTAAAATAAATTTATAATATTTTTAAAAGTATCTAAATAGTTATATTGATCGTAAATTACATATAAAATATTTTTATTATTGAAAAATATTATTATATTAAATTTATTATAAAATAATGATGATATTAGTTGATTATCAAAATATTAAAAAATGAAACTGTATACCTCTAATTCTAAATGTCACGAAAAATATCATAAACCTTTAAATAAAAATATGTCTAATCACAAGTTACTTTTTTTTATTTATCCCTAAATTCGAATAAGATTGGAAACATTTTCTAACAATTAATTTTTTAATTAATACAACAGTCATATGAACTGTATAATAGAGAGCGATCCTCCCATTTTAAATTAAAAACAGCAAAATTTGAAATTTTTACCTCAAAATATTCTTAAAAATAGTTACTAATATATATATATATATATATATATATGCTATTGTTTGATTTTAATTCTTCACTCTTTCGGTTCCACTAGAATCATCCTATTTTTATAGAATAATATTTCATATCGCAAAAGCGATATCGCTATTTATAGCATATTTACTAAAATGTACAGCCAAAAATAATAGCAATCATTATTTCCTTTTTGTAAATATTAATAGTCAATAAATTTTAATTAATTTAATTTAATCTAAATAAAATCATAAATATTTGATAATCTATCTTTTTTATTTTTTGAAATAAAATAACCTATCTTTTCTTTAATTATTCTTCTTTTGACTTCTTTGCAATCACAATCAGTGTATAAATAGATACATGTGCTTTGAGCATGAGCAACTGAAGAGAAGTAGAAGTATGCAGAAAATTGCAAAAATGGAGGCTGGAGATAAGAACAATACAACTAGTTCATATCGGTTGTACTGCTTCAACAAATGTTTTCAAAACCCAGCAGTCCGAGCAATAGAACGAGACGAAGAAGATGAAGAAAAAAGCGGCAACGTTGCAAGTCATGGCGATTCAAAGATCACCACCATAGCCCAGAAAAGGAAGCCAAGAGGATGGAAAGCCATGCCTTACATCTTTGGTTAGTTCTCTTTCTCTTTCTCTATTTATATTTTTACTATTTTCACATTCGAATTGGTGATCTCACAGTACGTACTTTAGTTTTGATTTGTGATGATGAGTTTCGAATATGTTTCAGGAAATGAGACATTCGAAAGGCTGGCTACATATGGATTAACAGCAAATTTTATGGTGTATTTGATGAGAGAGTATCACATAGATCAGGTGTCTGCTGCAAAGATTGTGAACATATGGAATGGTATATCAAACTTCGGTCCAGTTCTTGGTGCTTTCGTCTGCGATGCTTATGCTGGCAAGTTTAGGACGATTGCTTTCGGTTCTTTCGCTGCCCTTTTGGTACTTTCTTAATTCCTTTTACTCTTGTTTGCCATGTGAACACCGCACACAGCTGCTCACTCATCCCCCTTGCTGCAGTTATTGTTTATTGCTTGTAATACACGCATTGTTCTGACTTCCCATCTTCATTAATACAATAATATCCATCGAGTTGTTGATCAACTTTAGGTGTAAAAAACTCTGGAATTTTAAATGGTCTATATATATTTATAGGTGACCCATCTTTTTCTTTGAAGTAAAAAAAAATATTACGAATAAAATTATAAAAATTTTAAGTAGTAAATTTTTTTTATCAAGACCTTAAAAAAAAGGTTTAAAAATTTATCAAAAACCTAAAACTATAAAAATAATTAAAATAAACAATATACAATTTTTTTTTTTGAATTTTTCTGCCAACAATTTAATATCTTTTTTTTTGAAATTAACAATTTAATATCTTTTATGAAGTCAACTCAACCCAAACCTTTTATATATAATATTATTTTTGAAGATGACCCCATTTAAAGTTGTATAAAAATTAAGAAAACTAGTATATAAATTTAATAATGGAAAAATTGAATATGTAATTAAATTTGTTTTATTAAGAAATTTTAAATTATTACATATTATTTAATTATTCAAATTGTTGTGTATTATCAAAAACTAAAATTGAAATTACTGGAAAAATAATTAAAATTTTTATTTTTAAAAAAGAAATTAATATATATATATATATATTAAACGAAAAATAGAATATTTATTTATATTAACAAAATAAATCTAAAACGTAATCATTAATTATTTTTCAAGAGGAATTAAAAAAAGAAAAAGAGAAAAGAGGAATCCTCTTACCTCACTTGATTTGAGCTTATATACATTAAAGCTTTACTTAAGCAGGTGGAAAGATGAAGGTAACAACAAACAGAGAACATCATAAGATAATCAGCAACGCAGTAGGTGGCGTCTTCTTTACATGTTTAACGTAACAATTAATTTCTCAAAGCTCCACGTCTCTTGCTAAAAGCCATATGCAAAATCTCAAGACCAAAATCTCTTGATCTTAATTTGTGTATTATATTATAATTAAATAATTTAAAATTAATAAAAATTAAAAAAAGCCAAAAGAAAAATGAAAAATTAAAAAAGGGTTTTATAGGTAAAGCATAAAAAATTATCTCCACTAAAATTGATTAATTATTGTAAATTTCTATCAATTAAATTAAGATATTTTAATTGATTGGTTTGATGATCATCAGACAACTTTTGTATGTTTATCAGCATCCAATATGTAGCCAATCCAATCTTTAAGAAATAAATTATATGACCAAAATTGCAAGCAACTGATTGATTTACTTGTTGAATGATCTAAATGATTGTAAACAAACAAATTTGATACTAAAAAATATTTAAAATAAGTAAAATGCACATAAAAAATATTAAAACAATTATCAATTGAAAGCATTATTTTTTAATGAATTATACGAATAGATTAACTATATATAATAATTATTTAAATTATTATATATATAAATAACAAAATTAATATTTAATACTATCAACTAACTATAGAAAAAAATATTAATATAAATAAAGTATTTATTAATTAAATAATTTAATTTTAAAAATAACGAGTTTGTGCAACGCGTTTAATATAACATAATAATAAAGTTTCTTAAGCATCACTTTCAAGATTTTGATTTTGAGTTGTAGAAGTTCATATCTAAGAAGTACAAATCTTTTAATTCAGTTACCTAAATAAAAGACTAATATTAAGATTTAATTTATGTATTGATTAATGGCCTGCAGGGTATGGTGGCTGTCACATTAACAGCATGGTTGCCTAGTCTCCAACCTCCGAAATGCCAGCCATATGCTGCTGATTGTGAAGCCGCCAAGCCACTTCAAGTGGGTGTGCTGTTCCTGGGCTTAGGCCTCTTATCTATAGGCACAGCTGGGATTAGGCCATGTAGCATCCCTTTCGGTGTCGATCAATTCGACCCAACAACAGAAAAAGGCCGGAAAGGGATTGTCAGCTTCTACAATTGGTACTACGCCTCATTTAATATAGTGATCTTGCTCACTTCAACTGTGGTGGTGTATATTCAAGATTCTATCAGCTGGGTTCTTGGCTTTGGGATACCAACTTTGCTTATGGTCTCTTCTATTGTTTTGTTCTTTATTGGAACAAGAGTTTATGTCTATATAAAAGCTGAAGGAAGTGTTTTTTCTGGAATTGCTCGAGTTCTTGTTGCTGCTTTTAAGAAGAGAGGGCTTAAACTTCCTCATCGTAATGACATAATTGATGGGATCTTTTATGATCCTCCAGTGGAGGATACTGTATCGTCAAAGCTTCCTCTAACCAACCAGCTCAGGTAAGTTAATGTAATTTACTACCCACTATGTATTTGCGTGTATGGTACTGATCAGTACTGACTGAATCTACTACTCGTCCAATTTTTTTGTCTTTCTTTAGGTTCTTGAACAAGGCAGCTATGATAGAACAAAATGATCTAAACCCTGATGGTTCTTGCGCAAATGAATGGAGGTTATGCAGCATTCAGAAGGTGGAAGAGGTGAAATGTGTACTCAAAGTTATACCAATATGGATAACTGGAGTTGTTAGCTTCACTGCCATGACACAGCAAGGAACATTCACAGTAGTACAAGCAATGAACATGGACAGGCATCTAGGAGACTTTCAAATCCCAGCTGCTGCAATCGGTTCTCTTACGTATATAACAATCGGTCTATGGCTTCCAGTTTATGACAGGATAGTAGTACCCACACTTCGCAAAGTTACTAAACATGAAGGTGGAATCACAATTCTCCAAAGAGCAGGAATTGGGATTGTGTTCTCCATTCTCTCAATGGTAGCAGCTGGAGTGGTTGAGAGGCATAGAAGGGCCCGAGCCATTTCAAATCCTGGTTCACCAATGTCAGTCATGTGGCTAGCTCCTCAGCTCGTGCTAATGGGGCTATACGAGGCATTCAACGTGGTCGGGCATCTAGAATTATACAATAAGGAATTCCCCGGCCACATGCGAAGTATAGCCAACTCTCTTATATATTGCTCGTTAGGTAGCGCATTCTACCTCACCGCTCTGATAATCTCTATCGTGCAAAAAGTTACTCGAACTGGAGACGGCCACGATTGGTTGGCTGACGATCTAAACACCGGAAAATTGGATTGTTTCTACTACCTTGTTGCAGGAATGGGGATCCTCAACTTGTTTTATTTTCTATACTGTGCTGGCAGGTATCGATACAAAAGCCCCCAACAAAAAAATAATAATCTTGATGTGATGTTGACCTAAGGTCAAATAACTTTCACCTGGAGAGTGGTTTTCAGCTTGTAACTATTTCAGTGTTCAAGTGTTCAGGTTCATATAGATATAGGGAAAAGTTCCAAATATGAACCTAATGATTGTTTAGATTCTCATATTGTCACCTAATGTTTCTTGAGGGTCATTTATACCCCTAATGCCATAAGATTTTGTGCATTTAAATACAGTCTTTTACGCAAGTTGTTGATGTGGCATATATGGACTCCACTTAATTAAAAGAAAAAATAAAAATTAAAAAAATGAGTCTTATGAAAAAAAAAAAGCTTCTTCATCTTCTTTCCAAAACCTAAATTTCTAAATTGAAAAAATTAAGGTGCGTTTACTTATAGAGAATTATTTTCTGTTTTTATTTTTCAATTTTTAAAGAAAATGAAAACTTTTTTATTTTTATAAAAAATTTATAAAATATGTTTAATGGTTAGAAATTAAAAACTATTTTTTATTTTTTAAAAACAGAAAATATATTTATTTATTCTCATTTACAACTTGTTTTTCAAAGTAGAGATATAATGACATATATCAAAAGTAAAGAGATAATCTATTTTGAAAAGTATAGTTTATTTTGTCTTCTAATATCAAAATAAAGTAATAAATAATAAATAAATAAAAAGTAGAAAAGACGTAATGAAATGTGTTTTCAAATGTTTTCATTTTATACTTTAATGAGGAAAATTTTTGAAGACAACAAAAACTTGTTTTCCACTTTTCTTTTTAAAATTGTGAAAATAGTGAAAATAATTTTCAATATGAGATTTTTGTGAAAACACCCAAAATACACACAAAATTCTATTTTTTGTTTTTATTTTAAAAATTTTCTAAAAAAATAGAGTAATTTTTTATAAGTAAACACAACCTTAAACTCCAAATAGAAGAAAAACAGGCAATTCAAGCACCCCCATACTTCTGATCCAAGGTTTGTCAGTTGCTTATGTTCATTACACAATATCTGAAGCCAAGCAAGCCAATTGCTTAGCTTGCATAAACAGCCGGTAGGGGTAAGCATGGACTGGTTAACCATTCTATAGAGCAAAATTTTAAACCAAATCATATCTATCGGTTTAATCATATTTGAAACCATAATTAAACCAATTATCTTGGTTATCCAACTAATCGGTTAACCAATTAAATTGGTTCGGTTATACTAGTTTTTTGAATTTTTTATTTATAATTATTTTTATTGCATATAATATTGTATACAACAAAAAAAAAAACATATTTTCTATTATCATATTAAATTCATAAAAAAATATATAATGCAACTTATTTTATATTAAAATTAACAATCTTCAAAATTAAATATATAGAAAATAAGTTTCTCAATAAAATATTGATACAACTTAAAAGTATATAGGCTAAATGTTTAACAAGTAATAAAATAAGTCTATACATAATGAGTCTTTTAAATGATCAATACTCCAATATTTTATATATTTCCAATCTTGTAAAATTTAAAACAAAAAGTAATTAAAATGAAATATTTTTAATTTGAAAATTTAAAATATATTTTCACATTTAATTTTTGGTATTAATGGTTTGTTTTAACCAAACCATTTTTTTTATATCTTTGGTTGAATTAGTTAACCGTGGTTTTACAAAATTAGAAACCTGAACCAAACCATTATTTTTCGACACGGTTTTAAAAATCAAACCAAAACTTAATTTATCGGTTTGGTTAACCTTTATTTCGAATTGATTTTTCTATTTTTGGTCAGTGGATCGATTTTTCGGTTTCATTTGCTCACCCCTAACCATTACCCAACTAAAGGGTCCAACACAAACTTGTTCTTTAGCTTCTTCTTCGTTACCAATATGCAATTCTTGATATGATACACAAAAATTTCTCCGAATAGACATTTTCGCGTTTCGAAAACGTTTCCATATCGAAAACTTTAAAAAATTTCTTGAAAACGTTTCAGAGTTGTTTCCGCAAATATGAGAAATTAGAAAACACATTTCCTACTTGAAATCGCGTTTCCAACTTGAAAAATATATTTCTTTAGTATTTTCCTAAATAAGAAAGGAAACAAATTAAAAAATAATTATATATTTTTCTTCACTAAACAAAATAATTTCTATAATTATACTATTACTTGATAGAATAGATAAAATTTTTCAAGATTTTTATTTAAAATTTATATTTAACTATATTAGTATATTTTTAATATTTATTTAAATACTCTTATACTTTTAAAATTTACAAGTTTCCATTTCCTGTAATTTTAAAAAATATGGTTTCGCTGTATCCTTTTTTATGTTTTCCTGTTTTCCCATTTTTCATTTCTGTGCTACATAGATTACAGGTAGTGAATTCTTGGGTTCTATAATTTTTGAATCCAAGGATAAAAAAATTTTAAAAATCATGCCTTTACCATGAAAAAAATGCAAAGATTTCAAGAATCTCTTGTATTGTTGTCAATCTTCACCCACCAAAACCTTAAAATTCTTTTCTTGTTGTTGAAACAGACTTTCCTACTTCCCTTGTTGATCTTTTCGTCAAGAACCAAGAGAAGAAAGAAACACTACAAGAATCTGTCAATTTAGCGACGGAATTTTTCGTCGCAAAATAGCAACGGATTAGCGACGAAAAAAGCACCTCAGCGACAGAATGTAGTCAAATAATAAAATTGATTTATTTTAGTGACGGAAATAAAATTTCGTAGCAAAATTAGCGACGTAAATGAAAATCTGTCGCTAATTTAGCGACAGAAATTAAATCCATCGCCAATTTTGCGACGGAAATAAAAATCTTGAAATAAAAATCCATCGCCAATTTTGCTACTTTAGCGATGGATTTAATTTCCGTCGCTAAATTTTGATTTCAAGACTTTATTTTCATTTTATTCCAAATTTAATCATGTTAAAATATTAATTAATGTTTATTTAAAATATATATATATATATTATTTTTATAAAATATTATTTTTAAATTATGAAAATTGCATATGTTTTTTAAAGTTTAAATAATTATCATTTCATATTACAAAAATTA